>BMAO01022826.1:0-90892 GCA_019973975.1 Trichonephila clavata
CTAATGACCAAATGTCTGGCATTTGTATAAATAAATAAATTTACAGAAATGGAAAAAACGCACTCGTTTTAAACAAGCTTTACAGCTCTCCAGAAACCGTTATCTAGAAAGTTCCACTTGTAGGAACTCAGGCAGATAAGGTCTCTCGGTCTTGTTATACACAACGCATGAGCAGATTTTGAATTCGACTGACTTTGTATAGCTTCATGGAAATTTTCAAAAGGATCGATACCAGAGACTTCTCGAAAGTTCCTTGCTAATATAATTTCTTTGCCAAATCTGTCGCCAAGGGGATAAAGACTCTTATCTTGTTCAATTAAAGCCGGAAAGAGTAATTTCCCTGTAAAACTCTTTTTCCCACAAGAAGTGTATCATTGCACTGAACACAACATACTTGGTGTTTTTCAATATACGAAGAGTTCAAATATAGTTCTCGTCGTCTGACAGTAATGTTCAAAATTCCAAATGTTGTATCGAAAAGATTTTGTATATCTCTAAAGCAACAGTAATTACAAATCTTGTTTTAAATATTATCCGGTTCATATTACTTCACACAAACAGAGACTGAATTTTTCATGCAATAGATTCCTTGTTTTTCTTCTTTTGCCATTGATACTGAACAGACGAATAAGGAATCATTATTTTTCTGAACGATGAAAAAATGTCTTCGCAACGACATTCAGTATAAAATTTAATGCATTTGAAACACCAGCAAGTTTTTTTTATATAAAAACACTTCAGGGCAGATATAAATAAAATGGTTGAAGCATAGAAATGCCAAGGGTGCTTTTATGATAAATACTTAAGACTCGGCGTTTTTTAAAAAAATAAACTGTAAAATACAACTCGGCTTAAAACATTACAAATTCCGTTTTCAAACTCGACGAATAACAAGCATCGGATTTTAGCATACAGAATTAGATTTTCTTTCGGCAGATAAAAGGAGACTAAAGTCACATGCCTGAAATAAATTTGCTTCGTAAGCGGACGATATTTTCTACGCGTTTCGGAATATAATCTCGACGAAGGCACAAAGTTCAGTGCTATGCATTTTGGAATTGAAAAAAAAAAAAAAAAAGACAAATATTCTACAATTTTTAAAAAAGCAATCCCCCCCCCCCCGAAAAAAATTGTGATATAAATTTTATGTTTGAAGTGCACATTCACCCCTACATCGACAGGACGTAGAGTAATGATATGAATATCTGAGTGTCTATACTCCTCAACTCTACTCCGTTTTACTCATGGAAGAAAAAAAGGCGTGAAAACCAAGATGACGGATCTGCAGTTTTTAGGCTTGAGTTTGGAAAGCATTTTGTTTGTAAGTCTCTGTTTTTGAGAATAGAGTAGAGCACTTGAATATTGAATTTATCAAAATTGAAAGGAAGCAATGAAAAATAAAAATTGAGAAATGCATGTCCTTTCAAAGATGGCCTATATTTGAAAATATTCCTTTTAGTATAATAAGTATAAAAAGAATATTTTAAAGGATAGGATGCGTATTGTCTGATAAGAATGGTGAATTTTAACGTATTTTTACCAGATTATCGTGGACCGATTTTAAATTCTATTTACGTCTATCCATAAAAGTGTAGGATAAACAGAAATAGTCTAAAAGAAAGCTTGGAGTTGAAAAGAAATTTGTCAAATTTTTACAGCAAAAATAAGAATAATTTAAACGAAATCTAATACTTCGAAGCAATAATTCAAATATGCTTGAATTGCATGATAACTTTGACTCCTTATTATCATTATTTTAATATCAATGGTACTTTTTTATAAAGTTCCAATGGCCGAGTGATACCGTATCGCGCTTCCCCACGACAAGTTCCGGGGCTTTATCCTAGAGCTGGGCAAGTTCGACTCAAACTTTCATCCCTTCAGTTGGTCGATGAATGAGTACCAAACTTGCTTTGTGATTAAACACTGGGGGTTTCGCTTCATACTGACCACCTGATCGGGACATCTGCTCATGCACCTCAGCACCCAAGGTCACGTATACTGAGATGGGCACAGTAGGCCTTGGCCCTCATGGGCTGTTGCGCCACTTAGTTTAGTTTAGTTTATTTTTTGTAAATATTTATTTTTACCAAAAAAATAATTTCTTCACTTGTTTAAACAAGTATTAAAAATCTATTAAAACATTTAATCTGCGTTTTCACATAGGTAATGTGAATAAATAATTTATTTAATTTTTCTTTGCACTTTAAGATAAACAAATAAATAAAAAAAACCTGTATGAATAGCTTTGGAAACATTAGTTTGGGCCATCAAGGAGATACATATTGCTTTTGTTATTGTTGATCGTCTTTCAAATGCAAGAAAAGTCCTTGCAATAAATAGACACGTTCATTTGGTGTAAGTAATAAAGTTTGGAATTATCTCATAATTACAGCAGATTTTCTTCAGACAGGAAACAATTAACACATACGTATGAATCTACAACAGCCTTCATTTAAAAAATCCCCACAGACATTGAATATAGCAATACAAATCCAAAATCACAATTTCGAACGAGGTAAGTGAAACGCATAGTCGCTGTCAAATGTCTGATTACCAATGTTGTTACTCTGCATCTTCCTAAAATAGGCTTTCAAGCCTTTCTGGACGTTTCTAAAATTTTCTCGTCAAATAATCATCCTAAGATTCTTCTGGAGTATTTTAGGAGCATCTATTTTAGTTATCAAATTTGGCGGCTTGGCAACGTTAGGTAAAAAAAAAATGTCTTCAAGTTATAACTAGATTTATAACATAAACTTCTTAGCCTACCACACAATGTAATCTTTCCATTAAAAATACTCTTTCAGCTGAGAAGTAAACCTAGTTCGAAATTTCCGTTACAGTACATATATGTGTGTGTGTGTATTTTTAAGAATCAAACTTTTTCAAAATTGATATAAAAATTTTGGTAAAATATAAAACAACACATTTCATATTCGAACAATTTAATTTATTGTTATTTCTCTTATTGCACAAGACAGCCTATTATATTTCTGTTATAAGGTTATTATATTGGCGAGTTTAGCTAATAACTTTCACCAAATTTGTTGCGTCATGGCATTAAATTTTAAGCGTTTGACCCCAAAATACGCCAAGAAGAAAGCCAAATGACGATGAAACAGTTCAAGAAATAAACATGGAAACCTTACAATTGCACTAAAATCCTTAACTATTTCATTCTTTTTGAGTTATTTTCTGAATTCTTGATACTTCAATTAATACAATACATTAATGGATTGATTAAAAAAGGCTTAATTTTTGCCTGAGAATTTTACTTTAATTCAATATATGAGAAATGCAAGAGAAATTTGTCACATTTATCAATTATTTTTGAAGTTATTCGTGGAAAAAGCATTTGTTAAATGGTTAGTTGCGATTTTTTGGGAGCCAAATCATTAATCTATTGGCGGCTAAAAGAATCCAGAGTTTCAAAATATTCACTTCAATATCCGCAAAATGTGTAGAGCAAAGTGTACGGGGAAGTGAAAACATATCTCTTCCAACTTTTTAATAGAAATAAAATGACGTATTTCTGAGTAAAAAGGTCGAAAAACTTTTTTTTAAACGCGTTTTCTTATTCAAAAACGGAAAAAAAATGCCAAAACATTAAACTTATAGAATTTTAATCTGAAAATAAAATAATTGAAATCCATGATTGTAAAATATATATAAATGACATCTGATCCTGCCGAAGTATGCTATTTTGATATCAAAGTATAGTTTGTTGAAACGTGGTTTAGTTTTTAAAATTTAAAAATAAAACATTTGAACCGTTTTTTGAATCACAAAATTCTTTTTTTACATACCCGGTACCGGGCATGAAACATTTAAAATGAAATTCTGCCCATCCTCACTGTCAATCACTGATATCGAAGAGCAACATTTGATCTGAAAAAATAGAACGATTTCGAAAACACTTTACATGTAGGCAGGCGATATTTACTTCGGGTGAGGAATATAATCTTGAGGAAAGCGCACGGTCGCGTAAATATTGGAACTGGGAGAAAAAGAAATAGTTTTTTCAACGCTTATTATTATTCTACTTGTTACAGAAAACATATTGAAAATGTACAAAGAATATTGTTTTTACTGAATCTACTCCAATATCGGAAAGAAGCGGAAGAATAATGACATAAAAATTCTTTAACGTTTAAACGTTAAGTATTCTTTTTTTCTGTGCAGGAACAAAGAAAACAACTGGATGGTGTATCTGCTGATGAGAGCTAAAAGTTCTGAGAAAGAGTTTTGTTGTAGCTTCCTGCCTCTCGCGTGGAAAGAATATTGAATTTTGAGGAAATGAACTGGAAGATAATGTTGCGGGAGATATATGCTTCGTAAGAAAGCCCGCATTAAGGGTTCATTTGTCGTAGGGTTATATATCGGAATAAGAAAAACTAAATTATATTGGGGAAAATGGAACATTTCGTGGGATATTTGTGTCTGATGTTATACCTTAGTTTTAATTTGTTTTCTCTAAATTTAAGTATTGTAAAATATTTCATACAGGGAAAAACGTAAGAGTACAATTATCGAGAAGATTGTTTAAAAAATGCCCCCTCCCTTCCAAAAAAAATTTCATTATAAAAATAATTTTTTGGACATATTAAATAATAAATTAATATATTTTTAAATGATAAAACGCATGCGCTTTGCTTTTCATATTTTATTTCGGACAATCTGAATCTAAATCTAAACGAATATAACAAGTATGTTCAATTCATTGTCAACAATTGATGCAATGATGAAAATCAATATTTAAAATTCTAAGAACCTTATAACATTTATTAGACGTTACCCCCCGCTTAGCTGGTGTTTCGTGACGTTCTAAGACTATATATGTACTGTTTTTATATAAGTTATTGATATCTGAATATTCACATTAAGCTTTTAATTATATTGAAGCATGCTCTTATAGCCTTCGCTTTTTAATTTTAAAAGAACAGGACATGAGTTTTTAAAACTGAAATCTATTTATTTTTAAGCCTGTGCAATCCCTCTTCAGGGTCGATTTACCCAAGTATGCCGTTATTCTTTTGGAAACACGCTTCTTATGGGAAAATTGGGTTTTACAGGCCAAGCTTGCTTTCCAGCATGAACTTGAAAAATAAGATCATGGCAACCCAAAAGATGTGACTAGGGGAAGCAAGACGCGTGACTTTATAACCTTTGGCGACAAATTTTGCAAACAATGATATCGACAAGGAACCATCAAGAAGTCTCTGGGATTGATCATTCTGGAAATTTCCATGATAACATATAAGGAACTTTTGAAACAAAAGTCGAGTCAGTTCAGAAGAGAGTCAGTCGAAATCAGAATCTGCTTGTGCGTTGGCAGAGAGTCTTTATCTGATTTCCAGCTGGAGAGCCCTTTTTTGAGCACTGGTACGGCAAATTCATAACCAGTGCATTTTCATCTATTGTTAATAATCTATTATAATATTTCTTTGCGTATACACGTCGATTTTTTTTGCGTGTGCCCATTTGTTCGTCCTTGTTCATTAATAAATCTGTTATATAATTTAAATTTCAGGAGTCATCGATTACTTTTCTTCCACGCAGAATTTTCAACAACAGTGGCGCACAGAAGGGAGGAGTCCTGGGGGTCCAGACCCCTAAAGCCCTTGATTTTTTTCCGATTGATTATAATTCTACACTATCTGGCCAATAGTATCCGGACACCCAGTGGTATGGACTTAGAGCGTCCTGAGGCACATATTAATATGATGTTGGTCCCCCTTTTGTATGGATGACAGCCTGCATACGTTTGGGAAGACTTTCCACCAATTTTTGATAGGTGACCATAGGAATTGCCTTACAGGCGTCCATCACCGCTGAAGTGATTGCTTGCAGTGAGGATGGTCGATTTGGCTGGCTACGTAATCTGCGCTCTAATTCGTCCCAAAGGTGTTCTATGGGATTTAGATCGGGACTCTGAGAAGGCCAGTCTAGTTTTTGATCACCCATTTAAACAAACCACGTCTGTGCAAGCCTCGATGTGTGAATGGAGCAGTTTTCCTGCTGGAAGAGAAATAGGCTTCCCCGAAATATTGCCATAGAGTTGGGAGTGCAGCATTGTACAGAATGTCCACATACATCTCAGAGTTCATGTTTTCCAATCACAGGGACTAACGGACCCAGGCCAAACCACGAGAAACACCCCACACCATTATGCTTCCACCACCAAACTTAACAGTCGGCACAATGCAGTCACTAAAGAAGCGTTCACCAGGCATCCGCCAAACCCAGACGCGTCCATCCGACTGCCAGACTGTAAAGCGATATTCATCACTCCAAAGAACAGTTTTCCACATGTCCAGTCCAATGACGGTGAGCTCTACACCATTGCAATCGATGCTTCGCATTCTGTTGAGTGATGTTTGGCTTGTGAGCGGCTGCACGACTATGGAATCCCAAGTTTTTTAACTGTCGACGGACAGTCCTGCTGCTAACACTAATTCCTGATGAACTTTGGAACTCCTGAGAAATTTCCACCAACGAGAACTTGCGATTTGGTTTCACTACCCTTTTCAAAGTTCTGCGGCTGCGTTGACCATATTTTCGGCCTACCGGCTCGTTTTTCTGCCGTTTCACTCTGCCTCGACGTTTCCACTTCACAATTACATCACTCACAGGGGATTTAGGCTTCTGTAGAACGTCCGATTCCCACAAAGGTGGCATCCCACTATACTGCTACGATCAAACTCACTAAGCTCCTTTGACTTACTCATTGCCTCATAAACGCATAAATACAATCTGATAAACCACTAAAACACTTTTATAGCTTTCAATTACGTATCAAATTGCGTCACTCGCCAGAACCACTTTTTTAAGGGCTGTCCGGATACTTTTGGCCAGATAGTGTATATATATATATATATATATATATAGATATAGATATGTGGAATCGCCTCAACAAGAAAAGCAGGCAGTCTTCGCGCGCAGGCGCAGCTGACCCAAAGTGAAACCGAAACTCTGCTTTGGAGAAGACACAGAGAGAGATGAGCGAGCGAGAGGTCTCGACGAGAAGGTCGGAGAGTCAACGCTGCTGAAAGGAAAAGCAACCGGGAACCGACTGGCCGAGAAGGGACCAGATACCCTATGCTAGAAGTGGTGAGAAGCGAAGTTCGCCCATGCTTCACCTGAATTGCATGTTACCATTGTGAACTGTGGTATGATAAGAGAAAAAGAGACTGAGGTCAGCGAGCAGGCGTTTCCGTCGTCGATACATCATGGAACTCTATCTGTTAGAAATTAGCTACTTTTCTTTAATTAATTATTGTTAAGTTTTGAATAAATTAGAAGAAACAAAAAAGCTTTAGCCCCTTGTTGTCTCCCACAAATTATGGGGGCTCGGCCGGGATAGGGATTTTGAAAAAGTTTAGAATGAGTGAACAAAAGAAGCGTCCGTGGAGGAGACGCGCCGCCATTTTTAAAAAACTTCGCTCAACCTGTGCAGAGGTTGAATTTCATTCGAAACCAGCGTGAATATTCCGCCTGTGAACTAGTGCTTTAACACCTGCGAAGAGGTGTCATTTTAACTTTTTCCCCCGTCTAACGATATAACATGCGAAGAGTTTGTGTTCATCTGTGTAGAGGTGAATCAGTGTTTTTCATCAATTATTGGATTACTGGATACATCGTTCGTGCGAACAACAAAGGAGCTAGAAAAAAAAAAAGATTTACGTAATACTCCTTTTCTACCTAAAAAAAGATATATCCCAATCTAATTTCAAGTCTGTAAGTCTAATCGTTCTAAAAAGGAAACTTTTTTTTATCTCTATGCCCCGAAACTCCCCGTAGGAGTCCATTTCCATAAAACTCGCTTCTCGTGGATATATATTCAACAGCGAAAAATGTTTGCCAGATTTGAAAGTTCTAATATTTCAAAAACGGGAATTTTTAAGCCACCTCAACCCCTCGCTGCACTAAAAGTTTTAATCACGCGGAGTCTTAGGAAACTTTCTTTCGTAAAAGGGCAGATACCTGTAATTTGTCAGAAAATATTGTCACCATTTTTATAGACGCAACTTATTTCATACCTGAAACATAATTTCAAAATAAGCACGAGCAGGCGCATGATATAAATAATAAAACTAAAATATATCGTATATTTCCCAGAGCAAATCTTTTTTTTGTACTAAAGTCCTTCCCCCGTTTAGTCCTTTTTTTTAAAGCTTCCTGTGAAATATCTGGTGATGTACATGAAGAATAACAAGAATACCTGAGTGTGTGTGTCTGTGCTTCCTCAGTTTACCGCTGAAGAAAAAGAGAAGTACAAAATGGCGGATCTCTGTAGATTTCAAATCGAAAGTTCGAGAGAATTTTTGTTTGTTAGTTATTGTGGCTTCCTGTTCTTGCGGAGGAAGAAGATATATTGAATTTTTGAAAAAGGGAAAAGAATGAAAAGCCCGAAAGAAAAGATTGGTGGAGACATCTGCTCCTGAAGAGGATCTGTATTTGGGTTTATTTGTTGTCGAGACAGTGCATTCGAAATCTGAATAAATTGTGTATTATGTCCAAGGGAGACGAAATATGTTAGTCGGTTAGTTTACCTTTGCGAGTATATTCAACACCATGCACCGTTTTTAGATGATCATCCAGAAAATTCTCAAAAAATAATAAAAAAAAAATATTGGGCGTATAAAAAAAAGTACTACTTAAGAACATTCTAGATAACATTCTAGTCGGCAACATTGTAGCTGCATTGTGTCAAACCTGTCTACCGATATCATTCAGAACGCCGCATAGTTGAAAATATTTGAAAACATTCAATATATGCAGAATTAGGGAAGGGAGGTTAAAAATGCAGATTTAGAGTTTTATTATATATTAATTATGAATCATTTAAGTGTAATAAACTTAAAATATATATATACGTAACTATTCCTTCAACATAAATGAAGATTTAATAGTGTACATATATTTTATGTATCTTTTAAATTCACACATGCACATTGATAACATAAGCATTGAGTAATAAGAAATTGAATAACATAATAAGAAATTGATAAGCAATAAAAAATGTAAGTAAGTAATAAACAATAATAAAGTAAGTAATGAATAAGTAATAAGAAATTGAATAACATAATGGAAATTGATAAGTAATAAGAAATGTAAGTAAGTAATAAACTATAAGAAAGTAAATAAGAAATTGATTACATAAGTATTCCTTTTTTATAGTTAAATAAAAAATTAAAATTTCAATGCAAACCTTGTTCTGCGTCGCTCTATTTAATAATGAAATCTTAGGGCTGTAATTTGTGACTTTTCCCCCTAGATTTATACATAAATTAGATTTTTATCAGAATATCGTGCAAGGCGAGCGACATCTTCTTATCGGTATTTTCATCAAGAGAGCAACAATAAGTGCAACAGTTTTAAAACCAGAATTTTGTGTTGTTATTAAATCTTTTGCCCCATTTGAGGTACGAGTATTCGTCTTTTAATAGTTCGTGGAGAAGTGAAGTAAATAAACAAAATAGTTTAAAATATCGCACGAAATCACACATAATTTTGTATGAAACGTTTTTGAAGATGGGTTGCCAAGTTTATGAGAGGTAAGCACCAGAATGATATTTAACATAAAATCATAGCAGTACATCGAATTTAAAAAATAATTTTTAAATTGCTCAGATCAACCAACTGAATTGTTCATAGGTAAGTTCCTTAAGTAATGCGACCAATATCTACCAAATTACTGTGTTTACTCGAAGACGAGCCGCACTATTTTTCCAGTGTTAATGTTACTGAAAATCGGGTGTGGCTTAGAATCGAAGGCAAAAAATTTGTTGGATAAAGGAAATTGAGTTTCCCCTCCTTTTAAAAAGAAAAATGTAACTTTCCATTCTGTCCACTTGCATCGATGACTTATTTCATTCCGCAGTTTATCTCCAGCATTCAGTCTATCCCAGGGGTGGCCAACCTTTTTAGGAAGAGTGCTACTTACAGATAAAAAATAATTATGGGTGCCACTTCCAACTTATCGATCAAATGAAAAGGTGAAAAAATGGTACTTATTGGCTTATTAAGTAACTTTTACGCAAAGAGCACATTTTTAAAGCACAAGTCTAACTAGTGGAGATTTAAAAAAAAATTTAATAAATGAGACCAAAGCACAAACTTAAATTTTATTGTAAATAAGTTCAGTTAATTTTGAACGATATTTTGATTTTGCTACGTTCATAATAGAAAACATTTGTTCACAAACGTCTGTTGATTCAAATCTACAACAATATCTGATAGAGCCAAAAATTGCTTGGTAGTACAAATTTCCAAAATTCAACAGAATTCCTTTCATCTCCTTTTCAGTGTAGTATGGTGCTGTAAACAATAATCAAACTTAGCATGGAAAGAATCGCGTAAAAATGGATATTAAATTTTTAAATCTAACACAGCTTCGGAGAACTATTAACTTTCTGCATTAATGTGAAATATGTTAATTTTCCCCTCCAAAATCAAGGGAAAAAATGCCAAAAGCTTGTTCACAAAAGAAAGTTTTTGACCCACTAGGGTAGAAAAAATATAATCTTTTCTCTGCAATCTTAATTTTGAATTATTTTAAAGTCCCATAATATAGGTAAGAAAAGGTAAATCATATAGCCTGTATCATTCTATAATAGCAAGTACTAAATGAGCAGTCCAGTGTTTCTTCCAGATATTTTAAAGTACACTCCCTCAAATCCCAAAATCTCGCGAGTGAAAAAGCTTTGGAAAGTCAACTCGAACAAGAATGTACATTATCTACACGATAAAATTTTTCTGAATCTCAATTAAGTTTATTTAAAATAAATTTTGAGAATTTTTTTTGTCTGAAACAATTGCATTTCAATAAAATTATAAGAAAACTATTATTATCTTTTCAAATTTTCAAATTTTTTTACTAAGCCTTCGCGAGTCACTGTTACAACTCCCCCGTGCCACCCCTGGTCTATCCTAAACATCGTTGTCTGCTTGTATTTAGGAATTTTTTTTGTACACGCTTTCTTTTAATCCCATAAACATCCAAAATATCGGTAGTAGTATGCATACAAGTTCACTAAGACGCAAGTATGAAAAGGAAATTAATATTATATTAAAAAAAAAAAACCGGAAGCACAGCAGCGGCCACTGGAAATTTGACACGGATGAAACAAATATATCCGTTGATGGCGTAAGCAAAATGTTATAATTTTTGCTTGCAAATGTTCAACAGTTCTTAATAATTCTTTAACCTTCTTCTATACTACATTCTTTTAAAAAAAATGCTGCATAACAAATGCATTGGATGGCACTGAAGACGACACCGTGTGGAAAAATGGCGACACCGGCACTAATTCCGAAATCAGCTGTGACACTGGGAGTGACGAATCATTTTGGAAACATCATACTGAGGGTTAGAGTAATTATAGGTTCATGTATGTATTTGAAAATTTTTAATACTGGTAAAATAAATTAATAATTAACCTTATTATTTCTCATTAAAATTTTTAAAAAATTCTTAAGTATCGGTTAATGATGAACATTTTACACGATTTTTTATTTTTTTCAAAAACTTGTAGAGGATTGGGGGTGCGGCTTAGATTCGACTAAGTACCGTAGTTATTTGACGCAAGAGGCAAGAATTCCTTTTCGAGAACTTGCTTTTTTAAAAAAAAATATCGTACAATAGATTCTCTAAACCTTTGCTGTTCTGTAATGTTTCCACCCGCTAAACTTTCTGAAAAGCTGAGTTAAAGAGAACTATATTCAGACTCTGCAACGCCCGAAACATCTCGAGCGATTATTCCTCCTCCATCCATAACCGCTGTCGAACACAAAGATGACGCGTTCCATTAACGCCACTGCTACAGAAGTTCTTTATTCCCTGGCGTAACTTTCCTTCGCCCTCAAAGAGCTCTCCAAAGGCTCGTTTTCTGAAAAGTTTCAGGGGGAGGAGCGAGCATAAATCCTCCCTCCGTACCAGGTGGCAGGTAACGAAATGGCATTGTTCGCACGACGAGTATCGATCCAAGATCGGCAAAAGTAGAAGCTTTTCAGAACTGGCTTAAGTCGGTTTTTGGATTTGCCATTGTTGGGTGCAAAGTAGAGAGAAAAATTAATATATTCGTTGCCAAACTAGGGGAACAAATTCGACCCTTGAGGCTGTGTTTTTCATGGCTGGCGTGCTCAGAAAAATGCACGAAGTGCTTTATTTTGAAAAGTATTGGCTTATAAATTATAAAAGGAAGTATGTGTATGTGTATGTACGAACGGTTCAGAGGAAAGACCAAAAGACCTAGGTACTAAATATTAAGTATTATGAAAATATGGGAGGTTCAAGTGTGCACTCTGAAGTGAATTTTACGAAATTTACCTAAAACCTTTCTAAAAATTCAATGGGGAAGTAGTTTTTTTTGTATAGATTTCTCTTTAGTATACTATTTTTTCCTCCGTCGAGAGTTCCAATTTTTTTTAAGGAGATAAATTTTGTTTATATAGTGTGTGTAAGCTGATAAGTTGATTTTTGGTGAATTTTTAGAAGATAGCGAAGAAAGGTATTAACTTTCAATTTTTTATTTTTGGATTTTTCTACCAGAAAAATTACCGATTCAAACGACTCGGTATTTCACGAAATATAACAGAATGAACGTTTACCCCTGAACTAAAAAAAAGCGGGTAAAAATATAAATCTGTAGATTTTATACAATTTTTGATTATAAAAACAATAAGAGAAGTTTCGTTTTTTTCGCCATGAAGGAAGATTATGATTTCGCTTAGCTTAGTTTTATAAGGATGATACATCAGATTGCGTTTGAATCTATTTTTCCATTAAACTTACATGGATTTTTTAAAAATCCTCATATTAATAATTTATATCAATATCTTACGCTTGAAGTAGGACTGTTTAGTTTTATTTTAAAAATTAATACCTACAACAAAAGAATGGTCACTCCAGCTAGTCCCATGTGTGTGTTTTTCAAATGCATGAGAGGAAAAGGCTAAATTCCTCTCTGAACTTGCAGTAAAAGTAAGTAGTGAGTTTATCTTCAACTAGTTTTTGATAAAAATTATGAAGAGTACAATTTGATTCCAACAATTGCTTTTTAAAGATATAAAAAAAGCGACAAAGAGGAATATATTCATCGCACTTTGCACAAAGAGTTCAATAAAGGCTGCAACACAACGCGAAGTGTGAGGAATAGGAATATATTACAGTGAGAATTGCTTAACACGAAACTGAAGGGACTGAAATATTTTTTCGTGTTAAAGGATGTTGCAAAAACAAAATTGTTTATTTTAAATTTATTTTCATAGATATGTTTATATATGCATGTATTTAATAAAACCCGTTCAAACATTTACATAATTGGCTCTCTTTCTTTAATTATTGTTGATAAAGTTGAGTTAGCAATGCCAATTTCTTAACACATATCCATTTTAGTCTTCTGTTTTCCATTTAACGGCCTTAAGAAGCTTCATCTTCATCTTAAGCAAAATAGCAGTTTGTTTTCCCCTTGAGCTCTTTGTCATTGTGCTAGAATAAATATTCTACTTAAATAGAAAGAAATAATACGAACCAATCTCACTGGTTTTTACTCTCACTGCGATGGACTCGTCACCGAATTTCAAAGCCATCTGATTTGAGATGAGATGTTTTTGTCTGGCATGTGGGGGAGAGAGGATGAAAGTAGATTAGGTAAACAAAATTCGCTCGTGTCACAGGCTATTCCGAGAGTATTTTCCTTCCTACGTAACATGTGAAACTATTTCTCTTTTATTTCACACCCTTCTTACGTACAGCCTGCGAAGTTGCTGTGTATCGTATTTTGTTCATTCTCAGAAGGGAAATCGTTTCGTGTTAAAATGTTGTCGTTTTGTGTTCAGAAAACAAAAATGCATAAAAGTACATAGTAGTTTGTCGAGACTGTTGCATTATTTCGTAGTAACCGATATTTCGTCTTAAGCGCTTTCGAGTTAAACGTGCTTTACTGTCTATGATGATGAACAACAAGCTTGAGTCAGTATTATAATAGTAGTTCCAGAAATTCTAAGTGGAAAACTACAGTGCAGAAGTGGAGCCTCGTTGTTGAAGATCGGGTACATCCTGAAAAAAAAAATAAAAAAGCAACTTTTTCTAAAAACTCTGTAAAAACTAGACAACAAGCTTGAATTAGTTCATTCAATCATTGAACACCTGCGTATAATTAGAAAATTCAGGAAATTAAGTCAATTCGTTCTTCACATTAACAAAAAATCGTATCATTTTTTAGATACTAAATTTTTATTAAGATCATACTACACTTCCACATTCTACAAATTCCAAAATACTTTGTAAGGCTCAAAAAGTCCATCAGCAGCAAAAACGATTTTTTTTTCAAATAAGGGGGGTATGCAGTACCACCTTTTCTTGCAACCAAGTTACAAACCAGAAAGGACCGAAATAAAATAGTTCCCTTTTCATTCCATTCGTCTAACGTGTGCACAGAGCAGCCTTCGCTCGGCAGCTTGGTGGCTCAAGCGAAACACTCGTGCCAAGATCAGTAGCGTGTCCTCGAAATGATCAGCAAATCGGTTTCGATACATTTTCGTCATATCTACCGATTTTCTATCCTCCGAATCAATCTTTTTTTTATTGTTGCTTCACTTTTTCATGTCATACAGTGTGTTGCATAGGAACTTCATAATCTAAATTACTTAAACCTTTGTAAATCTAAATTTCCACCCTGAAATGTGTAGTCAACATTTACCAAGCGGCTCACAAAATAATCGACCTCCATCAGAAAATTTGTAACATTTTAACTTTAATCGGAACTTCCCGAATCACTTTATATAGTGTCTGATCAGAATTAATGAAAATATTTTACTCTTAGTACATATCTATTTTTCCAAATAAAACGATTTTAAAACGCGACATCTCTAACGTGAATCATACAAGATGTCTCAAATAAAACACCCCACATTTGTGGTTCGACTCTATAAATTTAATCTGAGACTGAATACAACTCCCGTAATATTTATTCAATAAACTCAATAACAAACATATCCCCAAACAATTTAATACCTTCAACCCATCGACTCAACTGGTTCATTTAGATAAGTGAAATTCACCCTGCTTAAATCCGTTCAGAGCAGCCCAATGGTCTGTTACGTTATCGTAGCAAGTGATATATTGAGTCCATTTGAATGTCTAAGACACCTGTTGAAGAGATGTCTGGTGCACTTGTTTACACATCCACAATCGCGACTGGCGACGTCAACGGTGACGTAGGCGCTGCCAGACTTAATTCGCCAAAGTGCATTTTGGGCCATGATCCCTTATTCTTTTTTTTATTGTGTGAAAAAGAGTTGAAAGCTTCTTTTCGTCCAAAATGTACAAGAGTATTATCTTTCCAGAAAATTTTTCCAGGGTTGGGTGTATTTTGAAACACAGTACGCTTTGCAGTGAAAATACGAAAGGCTTAATGCGTTTTTTGGGTAATCGGATGAAATGGTGAAAAAATGCTTTTCCCCCTTTATCTTCATCTTGATATAGTGTATTTTTATGTTTTTAAACTTAGAATTTTCATAACATATTCTTAAAAATGTTTGACACTCCGCTGAAATTTTTTTACATAAGTAAAGAGGGCATAGGGTAATTTAAGAGTAGAAAAATATATTTCCTGCAAAAAACTCTTTATTCTGTCTTTATTAAATATGAATGAGTTCTTTTTATTGAAAATGAATAAAATATTTTAAAAAATGCATTAAATTGTTTAAAAATGTTAAAATTTTTTCATTTTGTGTTGCTTAGCTATCATAATTAATTTACTTTCACAATTAATGTAACACAGTTCACAGTTAATTTAATTAATGTCAAATTATTTCAATGAAACCCAGAGGCTAAGTATTAGTGTATTGCGCTTCCACACTGCAGGTCTGGGGTTCAAATCCGGAATGGACAAGGTCGACTCAGTTTTTTTATCCCTTTAGTAAGTCGATAAATGAGTATCCGCTTGGGAACTGAAAACAGGGGGCTTTGCGTCAGACTGACCAATTGACCAAACCATCTGCACATGCACACCAGCGCTTTTAAGGATACTTAAACTGAGATAGGCACAATAGGCCTTGGCCCTCATGGGCTGTTGCGCCAATGAGTTCAGTCCAATTAGTTCAATTCTGTTCTTTTTATTCAAGAACAGAACATGGTTTATTTATAACTTCGTAAAATTCTAAGATATCCAGTTTTTTTTTAAAGAGCAAAATATAACATTTCAGAATTGTAATTATTGTAATTATATATAATTTAACACAATAGTATAGATACTTCCCACCTCTGAAACAACAAAAACGGATTCTCAAATTTATCTGAAAAGATCATGATCCGGATAATTTTAATGGTCAAATATTATTCAGTACATATTCTCCGAAAAATAGGAAATTTCAAACTGTATGTCAACTGGCAAATGTTGCAAGACTTTAGTATTATATGATGACCATTGTCTATTAGACCTAGGTCTAATACCACAACCTCTCAGGGGGCTCACCTTCTTTAGGTGAGTACGGGTGTCACAATCCCGAGGTGCCCTAGTGATCTTTTCCTTTTCCCACGGGGTTTACTGTCTTTGGTAAACACGGGCTTCACGAACCCGGGGTACCCTAGTGATCCTTCTCTATTTTCGACCCTCTTTCTTGTCATTCAATTCATTCTTTCTTTCTCTCTTCCCGTCTAGACCACAGATATTAAAACAAATGTTTGGCGCAGTATAGCCGAAATCGGCTCTTGCGCCAATAAAACCCAAAATCACTCACTCACTCACTAATACCACAAACAATCATCCAACTCATTGAGTCTAAATGAGGCCATCGGTCGAGCAGGTTTGTGCCTAGGTTTTTTAAAATTGGGAGTCGTACACATTTGTTTGTTTAAAATTGCCTTTTGAACGAGTATTTGACAATGCATGTTATAAACTGTCTGCTATGTAAGATCTCAGGTAGAGCCCACTTTTGCGTAGGGGCCCTGGGTCTCAAAAATTCTTATGATTCCTCTGGGCCCAAGGCCTGAAAGAGCCTTAAAACGTCCCTGAAGTCAATATTTCTATAAAGAAACATTATAAGTTGAATAGCATTGAAACGCTTTTGAAGAAACTTAAAAAATGGAATTAATTACGTTTAAATTTACAAAAATAAATGTAAAATTCTAGCATCATTTGAAAGTAATGCATTTGAGAGTTGATAAATCTGTACTGTGTGAATTTGCTTCAAAGAATCATTAGCGAGGAGTAGTTCTTGTTTCCAAAGCCCCTCGAACAGGAAGCAAGTAAAACTGTAGTAAATTAACTGGTTTTACAAAATAAAAACTTATAAGTAAAACATAAATAATATTGAATGCATACAATGTTATTCGTAATTCCTTTAAGATAGTCAAATATGTATTATATGTTAAAAAAATGAAAGAAATAAAAAGATTACATAGCTAAATATTTAAAAAAAACATCTAACTTACGTTAACAAAAATGCAAAGAAAGTACAGCGAAATATATTGTAAGAAAAAATAAATTATGCTTTTAGAATTTCATTTATAATACTTACATCAAATAGATGATATATTTAGAAATGACAGTTAAAGTTGAAATTTAATGTCATTCACATTTTAAGAAAATGGTGCTTTTATTGCAGGGAATCAGGAGAAATCATTTTAACCATTCCTTAAAAAAAAAAAGGGGGAGGGGGACTTTAAAATAGTCACTTTTCAAAATCTTTCCCTTATCGTTATCTTATTTGTTTTACATACCGGTGAAAGTAATATTTCTAATTTTTTAAGAGGCATATTTGTTTTTTTCCCATTCCCATAAAATAAATTTGAAATTCTAGAAATTTTAATGAATCGATTGAACATAAAAATATTTATTATAAAATGCACTTATGCAAAGATTAAGGATTAAAATTCAGTATTCACAAAACAGACTGCAACTAATTCTACATAGTTAGAATAATAAAATTAAAAATCCGCAGATTATTTTAAAATCACTTTTACAATTTAACATGCTTTTATACAAATAAATAACGTTCTAAGTGAGTGTTTTGAGCTGAATATTTATATTTCATTGTGCTGGAAGTTTTTAATAGGCTTAGTAATCCCCACTATGTACAGAAAAATATTTCAGTCTAAAGGAAAACGGATTCCTTAGTGCAAAATCAGCTTCAACTGGAAAGTAAAAAATATTTCTATTTTTGTCATATATTTAAAATTTTATTAATACTTAAAATTTGAAGAAAAAAATAAACAATGGCAAATAAAAGTATTGTTATATTAACAGAACTATCTGCAGAAATTTAGGAGCAGAACAATCAAATTTCAACAACGAACGTCTTATATTTATTTGTTGAAACTTCAACAATGTAGAGACACAACACTTAAATGCAATTGTTGAAACGGTTCATCTTCCCAGTTGTCTAATTTTTATCTTGTTGTGTGCTTGAAAACTGCTTTTCTGCGTTTTTATTATTTGATTTGACCAAGTTCTACGTCACTTTTTAACGACTTTCTCTTCGTCTTTTTTTAAAGAACGAAAAAAAAAAACAGTTCTTTTCAGAACTACTATAGAAACATCCTTTCTCTTTTTGTAAAAAACCAGTTTTAGCCATGGCCCAAAAAGCATGGTTTTGGTTGAAGAGAAAGTTTTTCCCCGTGCCTCACGTCAGGGTGCCCACCGCCGCTTTTTTTACTGACGTGAAGGCGACGGTTTACGCGGAGCAATTGACGCTCTTGGATGGAGCGGCCTTCGGGTGCAGCGACATTTCGGAGCTCGGGATTACCCCTCCTGAGGCCGAACAGTCGCCCGACAGCGTGACTTTCCAACACCTGTTGGAATGGACTGTGCGTACCATCCTGGCACAGTCCTGCCCAAAGCTTAGGGCTCGAATCGTTTCGCATTTTATTCAAATCGCCGCCCTCCTCCACCAAATGCGAAACGTGCACTCGGAGGTCGCCATCCTCACCGCCCTCTCCAGCGCTCCCATAGAAAGGCTCAGGGGCACCTGGTCTCGTGTCCCCAAGAGCCGTCGGCGAACATTTCGCACTCTATGGGAGCTGCTGTGTTGTCCCCACGAGACGGACACGGACTGCCCAACGTCCAAGATGGAAAAGGTGTTTCGTTCCAAACCTTTCCATCAGTCCGTCTCCTTGGATCATCTCAGGGCGAGGCCTAACATTCAACATCTGTTAGAGCCTTGCCATTTCACTGAGTTAGATCCGGTGGGCCTGGGGACTTTCACCTTCATGGTCTCTTCGGAACTGGAGCCGTGAAGGAATCTATTGAGTATTACCCCCTTTTTCAAAATTTTGCCAAATGAAATATTTTAAGATATTTAGAATCAAATTTTATTCTCTTTGTAATCCTGCAGTACGCAGCTTTAAATTCTTTTTCATATACTCTAAATTTTAAGAGAAAATTTCTGTCAAAAAATATTTGATTGAATAGTTCTGAATGGAAAATAGTACTTTATTTAAGATGGAAAATGAATTGTACAGCAAATTGGTGGAGGAAATTTATATTGTTCTTTCTGTCATCAATGGCGGCGGAAAAGTTTTAAATTTATTTTTAAAAATTCAAAAGATTTGAAAAGGAAAATTTACTTGCTATCTAAAATCTGATTGCTAGTAAGACATTTATAAATTTTTGGAAAAAATGAACAAAACAGTTTTGAATATTACTTGAATTATTGAAGCTTCAAATTGTTCAAAAACTGAATAATTCTCAATAACCGTGGATTGAAGAAGCAAGTCAAAGACTGACCATTGGTAAGTATTGATTTCTTAAAAAAAATTTAGTTTTACTGAAATTTATTCTTTTTATTTTGTATGAGACAACAATCTCAGTAATGAATGGTATTCTTTTTTAGTGTCATCTGTGACGACTCAACGCTTTTCAGATCGTTAACAACACTTGAGAACGCAATAGAGGGGTAGCATTTTATGGATGGTAAAAATCAGCGGTTAAAAGATCTTAAGTTGATGATTAAATCAGCACTCAATAAAAAAACATGGTCATTTGGATGACAACAGACTTCATGGAAAATATGTGGAACTTGATAAGAATTCTACTTGGCTGGTGATTGGCTTCGGAATTAGAGGTAAGTTACATTTAGTTATAAAATATTTGTATAATCCCTCGTGTATCTTGTTTAAAGTAATAAACTAAATGAAATTTTAATTTTTTACAGATTCGTTCGAGAATACACGATGAAAAAAAAACAATCGTATTTGAATCGTAAAGAATAACATAATCTAGCAGCTGAAAGGAATTGAAAATCATCTACTGCTAAAATCTTAAGCAAAAGGGAATGAACATTTCTTTCGTAATTACAGTTGATTTAAACAGAACAAGATAATTTTTGATTTTTATAGAAGAAGAATTTGAAACAATTAAGGATCTATTACCATACAGAATATTTAGAAATTAAAAGAAGGGTGTAAAAACACAAAAAAGGACTATAGAAGAGCACACAGCTAAACTCTACATAAAAATAAAATACTTAAAATTAAAGGATGGAATTCTGAGATAATAATTTCAGATATCATGAGGCAGTATGAAACTGACTGACTTTATAGAGAGAGATTTATACCATGAAGATATTCAAAACTTGAAAAATTTTCAGATAAATATTTTCCAATCAGCAAGAGAGTTCATACATTAAGACAAGAGGTTTTATGCAATGCAATAAATACAGCAAGCACCTAAAAATAATTCTATTTTTAATTTAGTTTTCTAATTCGAGTGCATTCTAAGGATGGAAAAAAATTCTCATAAAAATATGCCAGAACGATAGAAATTATCAATCCAAAGATCTGAATGTAAGAAAATAATTAAAAATCAGATTTTCATTTTTGCACTATGCAAAATATGTAAAAATGTAAACATAAGAAGAAAACGAAATTTATTATATATTGGGTAAAAGAAAAGCAAGATAAAAATTTAAAAAAAATCAGAGTGGCTAACAAATGTACAAAATAGTCCAAAAGTAAGACACTACAAAAAATTAATAATGATAAACATCGCTTGAAAGCAACTTTGTTAAAGAAAGATATTTATACAAATATATAATTTAGTACAATAATAACTAAAAATGTATCAAAACTGTTGCTTGAATTTTATCGCACTTTTCTAAAAGGATGGATAATAAAATAGAAGCACTATCATATTAACTGTCTAAGGAATGGTGCAAAAAGTGGGCGGAATAATGGCGGAGAGCAAGTATCGCTTATTAATAACTACAAAACCTTAAAAATTGATTTCGAATGCTCTAAACAGAGAGGGGTTTTTGATTATTATTTAAATATATATATATATATATATATATTGCTTTTTTAACGTTAAAAACAGTTTTAGTGCAAAAAATATAGAACCACAAAGAAATATTTCTGAAAAAAGTTTCTAGTTTGAAAGATGCAAATTTGTCTCGGAGGAGGAATAATTTAAATAAAGAAGGAACAAAGAATAAATGAACAAGGAAGTGATGTAATCAAGAGATTAATGAATTTAAAGCTGCTAGTACCATCTATGTATTTAAACAGACCTTTAAGTAAGTTTTTTTTACAGTTTTACATAAGTTAATTGTTCATTTTTAGACTTTTCAACAACAAACGCCATAATACTACAACGAATTTCATTCTTTTTTAGGCTTAACTAAGTACTCTTAACTTGTTCTAGTAAGCCAAATCAGAACATAAAAAAAGTACCAAATCTCAACTATTGAGAAATGTTAAAGAGACCAGAGAAGGATGTACTCAGCGAGAAAAAGCAGACTATTTATCGAAAACTTGTGAGAGTTTGAATTTGTTACCGAAATATTAGAATGTTTTACTCATTGATAAGGAGTTTTATTACCATATCATAACATGAAAATTTTGTTAAATCCAAAGGAAATTTTTGCAGAATCATCTGAGTATCAAACACACCAGACACACCCAGAAGTTACAGACAACGCTTTTTATGCTGATAGAACATTTGTAGAACTTGGAGAGTAACAAAGATATAGAAAGAAACGAAGAACAGCGAAAGTTTTCGATCAGTTTCATTTTGGGAGCAAGAAACATGGAATCTTATTTT
The DNA here is from genome assembly GCA_019973975.1 of Trichonephila clavata. Lineage (NCBI taxonomy): Eukaryota > Metazoa > Arthropoda > Arachnida > Araneae > Nephilidae > Trichonephila > Trichonephila clavata. The sequence goes on from BMAO01022826.1 coordinate 22,047, forward strand.
GAATTATTTGTCTTTATATGAAATTGATTTGTTCCCTAAAAAGACTAAAAGAAAACTTAGAAATCATCTCGTAAATTAGCTCATAAACAAAAATTAATTCAAAGACTATTTTGCGGACATAATGCTAGATCAATAAAACTGATTTGCTTCAGAAAATGTTGGAAACAATTACAGTTGAAAATTTCAAATATGAAAGAGCTTCATTGTTTGATTTTGACGTAATAATTTGTAGAAAAAATATTTTCACACTATTTCTTTTTTGTCATCCTGTTTTTTCTCTAAAAAACTAAACTTTTTAATTTGAAGCCTGAAACTGGGTACTTAGCTCAAAACATATCTAATAAGATGCCATGACTGCTAGGTAAAAAATTCATTGGGAATAAGATCAGTGATTACATTAATCATTATGTAAAACAGATGAATTATTTAGGACTATCCATTTGATTATTTCAAATGATTCTCTTCATATTCTCTCTCTTCGGATACATCTACTTACCATCGTTAAAATGACCTAAAGAATGGATTGTATGTGTGGAAGTGGAAAAATGTTTTTCTCCTTTTCAAGAGTTTAGAGATACAAATTTGTTAGAAAAACAGAAAACACTTGCAATAAACAATGACGTTGCTATATTCGAGGAAATAACAACATGACGAAGTACGAGCACATACTACCAGTATTTACTAAGCAAACGAAAATTTTGCAAACCAATTTGTTTTAATGTGTACATAAAAATACCATTCTGATGTTCTGCAAAGTATAGCCTAAGTATCAAGATGACGTGAGAAAAAGATTTCAGGAAACATATCTGGAAAAGATCAATAAAGCAAAAATTCTTGGAAAAAGAATAAGGAGTTCAAAAATGCTTCCTTCTAACTCAACTCTGGGCACAATTAAGGTAAAGGTAAGTTTGATCTTCTCACATTGAGTTTCAAGTAAATACTTTGTTTATATTTATTCTGATTTCAATAGAGTAAAATAAATGTGTTTCTTTTATAGTGTCAACCGAATACGATAGGCAATTTTGAAAATGGGAGCAAGCCTGCAAGAACAAACTAAGAACTATTAAAAACAAAACAATTAAACTCCACAAAGAAGTCTACAGAGATCAATAAAACCCAAAAATAATTAACGAGGTGGAATGGAGGTGTTTGGAATTTTCGATATCATTACGGATGGGGGTGAGATTACTAACGCTTAGTTTTATGTAAAATAATATCAATATTCTATTTCACATAATATAAATAAAAATTAAGATTCTTTTTACAGATACGCCAGAGTATTCTTAGCGGATGTATATAATGCTTTGGGTCTATGCAAAAGAGTGCAACAATATTGGAAACACAGAGGAAGAAATTTGTGTAAAAGTAATCGAACTATTTCATATATGCAAAAGAATTCTCAGACAGAAAATTTCCTAAGAGACTAAAATGTAGATACATTGTGATTTAGAAAAGGAGAAATTTTTAAGAAGTGGTAGTACGCATAAACACAAAAATTGTTTTCATCAAAGAATGCTTGTTCTAAAATGAAATGTAAATGCACAACACAGCAACACATTAAAATCTAGAATACGAATAGAAAACATAAGAATAACGTGAGCGTTCAAAAAGCAATTTTAAACCATATTTAAAATATTCGCCAGAAAGTGCAACCACCAAAGGTGATGCAAAAATAGCAGTGAAGACTGACGAACGGTGTGGAATACTCCGGGTATATGGTGACCCACACCAGCAGCAGCAGTAGAAATTATTGCCGTTAATTCCTCTTGATCCTCAAGAGCAGTATTGTACACCAGATTCTCGGAAATCAAGAAACGGCAGATCGGGCTGAACTAGTGAAAAATTTACGGAACCAGACTGTTCGACAATTTCCCTCTCGCTTAACATGTTTAGGATCTCATTGTGCTATTATCATTTACGTCGCCGAAAGTTGGAACATGCTCCTGCAAAGTCTGACTTCTGTTGCAGAAACGTCCAGTGCTTGCTTTCATTAATTTGTTCCGGCAAAAGATACATTCCTATTTGGTAGATGCTGAAGATTTGAGACTAAAATTTGATGAAGAATCATGACTGCGTTACGGGCACCGAAAACAGACAGATTTGTTTACATTTATGAACTATATCAAGCAATATAGGAATCATCGGAAAAAAGAACAGTTGCCGAGGAATCTGGGCGTGCTGCACTCTTCTGTAAAAGATGGCATGCTAAATCCACAAGAATATTCTTCTTTGATCAATGCCTGAACTCAGTGACAAAGGGAGCGAGCACATAAGATCTCACCCTTCAGCAGCCACCAGGTAGTGAGTGGATTGTGGAACACTAAGGCTACGGCCTACAATTCTGATGCTTCTAATTTCCTGATGTGCCACCGGCTTCAAAATATGTTTAACCACACTTCTTGTACTTGGACTTTGACCTGCAAAATACCGGGAAGTTAGAAAATTTTTTGTTTTGCACAGCTGATGAAACAACTGAGAAAATATTTCTGGAGTGAATGATGGAGTATGTGGGATTGCTCACCGTAAATTCGTGCCCCCTCTGTGTTATATCATTTGTAAATGTGTATGCTTTTTTTATTTATAAAATTGCAAAATGGGCACCATTATCCCTTATATTACAACGCTAGAAATGATTGCAAGCTCAAAAATCTTCAGGGGACTGACGTTGACACCTTCTTCTCATCATGATTCAGATTTTTTTGTTTTTTCGTTGTTTGCATTTACATGCAGGGTATTTTTTTCAATTTATCATCACAGAGGTATCATTTCAATGCTTGAGGAATAACCGCTTTGAAATACACAATTGCGTTTACTTTTCATCTAGGACCATGCATTTTTGATGAAAATTTTTTGTACTGGTGTGTATTAGCACTGATAAAAATTTCTCCTGTTTCTTTCTGCATCATAAAGCTTTTTCTGTATGACAGACAAAGTTCCTAATTGAAAAACAATGTGAGATTAATAAGTAAAAGACTGTAGAGATGGGCGTATTTTCCTGACAATTAGGAATGACTTCCGTGAATGGAAGGTTTTCTAGGAAGAAACGGTAAGTTTATTTCAGAACTTAATTAAGAATTTTATATTAATTAAGTCATGTATGAAATAATGGATTTTATATAATTGAAGTAGTGATTGTTTAAATATTTAGACGTGTCTTTTGTGTAAATGCATTCGATTTCCAAAGTTCCCATTAATAAGATATGTGTACTGAAACCCGATGAGACATTCACTGTCCAAACTTTAACAAATACCAAAATCACAAGGAAAAAAATAATTTCAATTACTTAATTTCATTGATTTATAATAATACTTTAGATGAAAAACTTTTTCTCAAGTTACTCAACAACAGTGATGAAAGATTACTCATTTTCCAGTCACAAAACAAAGATGTAAACGAACTAAATATTGGATGATTTACAGCTTTAAATCTTTTAACTTTGTTCATTACTGTAATACACTCATGTCCATAAATAAAGGATAATTCAGAATCACACAGAAATTGAACTCTAAAATAAAAATTTCACCTGTAGAATTATCACACACATTTTGAAAGAATATGCAAATTACAGGAAACCACCAGATGGCGCGGATAGTACGTCACAATAACGAGAGTGTAAGAGAGGGGTATATAAGGAATGGTGGCAAAGAAGTAAAATTGTTCACAAGCGCTTTAAAAGCCTTTCAGTGCAATAACCGCATAGTTATGGCACAAAGGAAGCATTTGGATGATTTTTTACGTGGTAGAATTATCGGACGACTGGAATGTGGACGTACCCAGCTGGAAGTATCCGAGGAAGTTGGAATCGCCCAGAGTGTCATGTCCAGGCTTTGGCAACGATTCCAAGATGATGGTAATGTGAGTAGATGTTACAGAACAGGTCGCCCCCGAGTTAAAACGCCGAATGAGGACCGGTATTTGGCAGTTACTGCCAAAAGAAACAGACGGGGCACAGCATCAGACCTATCTCGTTAGCTCTCTTCAGCTACCGATCCGACAGTTTCAAGGCAGACCGTGTACAGACGCTTAGGGCACATTGGTCTATATGCTCGTAGGCCTGTCAGATGTGTTCCCTTTACCGCAACTCACTGTCGCCTGCGATTAACCTGGAGAAGAGAGCATGCATTGCGGACACCGCAACAGTGGTCTTGTGTGATGCTTTCCGACGAGTCCAGGTTTAGTTTGCAGTCTGATTCTCACCGGACTTTCATATGGAGAGCGCCAGGTACCCGTTACCACCAAGAGAACACCATTAAACGACACCGTTACGGTGGTGCAGGATGGCTGGTTTGGGGAGGAATTATTCTTGGTTTCAGAACTGACCTGCATGTTCAGAGTGTAACAATGACAGGCCACATCTATCGGGATGTCATTCTGGAACAACATGTACGTTTGTTTCAGGGTGCCATGTGTGCTGAATTTCTGTTTATGGATGACAACGCCCGTCCTCACCGTGCAAACATTGTAGACGAATGCCTTCAATCGGAGGATATCACCCGTATGGAATGGCCAGCATACTCACCGGACTTGAATCCAATAGCGCATGTGTGGGATATGCTTGGCCGACGAATTGCAGCCCGTCAACTCCCTCCCACCTGTCTAGCGGAACTTCGGAGGGCATTGCTTTATGAGTGGTGTAATATTCCCCAAGATCATATTGATAATTTGATACTCAGCATGCGTAGGCGTTGTAAGGCTTGTATTGCATCATCCGGGAGACATACTCCGTATTAACCATCATACTAACCATGTTATACTGTTTTTTGTAAATAGGATCTTTTTTAAAATTTGCTCCAGGGAGTAAAAATCGCAATTTTTATGAATTATGTCAAACATATAGCATCATTTTTGCTCTTTACCTTTTGTTTAATAAATAGACTTTACAAATAAGTCAAATTTGTTTTGCTTCTGTCTCTTTCTTTGCCTGAACTTCATTATCCTTAATTTATGGACATGAGTGTAAATCTTTTAATCCAAAGCTGGATATCCACTTGATTATAGAAAGTTTATAAATTATTAACTAACTGTCGCTTTATTAAATTATATTTTATATTTATCTTATTCATATATCCCGTTTTTTCTGTAATTAGAAGGCAGTTAACATTTCCAATAACATCAAAAGAAACCAAAAGAGAAACTCCGCGAGATAGTAATCACTTTTCTGACATATCACATGCATAACTAGGACATATTAACAAATAATTCCACCAACATGAGTGATTTTTTACTGAAAGAATATTTCCATAAAAATGGAAACGGCACAATGCGAGCGAGCAATTTCTCTCCTTTTTTATAGTTCCAATATTATATAAAAAACAGCAGTTGATCCTTTCTGAGACTATTTGTAAGGTACGTCGCAAACGGATTATCTATGGGGACAAAAAAACTAACTGGGCTGTAAATTAGCCTTTAATGTAAGGGACATTTATGTGTTAACAGTAAAGCGGAAAGGAAGATAAATCACCCTCTTTTGTACATTTTAATTGCTTGTGATTAAGTTCGTTGTCTTATTGAAAGAAACTGAAAAAACGCATCAGAAATTTACTTAAATGAAAGCTGCTGTGACCAATGGGCACGGATTCCATCTTCACCTTCGATAATTCACCAGACCTATAGAATTCAAATGACGATGTAACAGTTTAACGATTCAAGCAAGAAACCCTTCCCTGTGTTCTTTCACTAATGGATTCAGTTTTTTTTACTTCGTAGCGATGAACACTACGTGCGATATAAAGATTTTCGTAAAGGGTTGAACTCCTACCGTCTATTATAGTGTTACTTTGATCAGGGTTCGAGAATGTTATGCAAATCAGTCACAAAGAACAAAACATAAATTTTCACAAATTAAATCTCAGAAGGTCTTTACACCTTCAACAGACTTAAACACAATTATCAGTGTCTAAAATACACATATGTAAAAGATGATTCACAAGAATAGCCGAGCTAATCGGTAACCACCGTCAAGGCAAGTTTACTAATCTCATAGTCAAAACAAAACTGACTCGTTTCGAAGAGTATCTAACTATTTATAGACCTGTCGGATCCTTTGAGAAAACTCCGCTTGCGTCATAGATCTTGAAATTATTTGATTTCTCCACTAATTTCTAGAAGATTCCATAAGGTCCCGAAGTCGCCAAAAATGGTCGCTAACATGGTCGCAAATCGCCAATTTTGCCGCCAAAATTTCGCCGAATTCCGATCGAATTCCCATTATAACGTAAAAGACGGAGTTGCTTGCGAATATTACAATTTTAACATAAAATAAACATAAAATAGAGAAATATCAATGCTTTACACATCCAAATACAAATTATTTATACTATTTCACACAAAATTCATAACAATAGGCTTTTTGCACCTCCTTTAAACACCACCTATTTCGAAAACGATTTATTTGTTGAAAAAATGGTGGTAATGGTGGATGAAATTAATTTAAAAGTGAATTAATTTTAAGTCAATTGAAAGGAAACACATTCTCCCCTTTCGAATAATCCGACACTTCATATTACATTACCTTATAACTCTTACGTTGTCATAAAAGAATAAACTAAATCTCATTCTTTTCATAGGTCCCACTAAGAACTCTCACCGCAACTGAATACGTTGGGTATAAAAATTGACGTGCATCGAATAATGTGTTTCAATGAGAATTAAGAAATAAAGAATAGGAGTGCTGGAGTATGAAGAATAGGAGTATGACTGCTCATATTTACCTAGTTCTCCCGATTCCTTCTTACCACTCTGTTACTCAGTCCACTTAAGTTAACATTTGAATAGAAGACTCTTAACGAATCCTCAGTTAACTGAAATTGATTAAAGTTTTCTTGTGTTGGAGGCGTAGAAAATAATACCAAATTATGTGTAACTCAAACCAGTTATAAAAAATCTATTAGATTGGCACAATTCACATTGAAATTAATTCAGAAAAGTTTTCCAAGATTTTAAAGAGATGGTAAAAATACTGCCTCAAGTTCATAAAAGAAAAACTCTTGAAAAATAAATAAGGAAACGATAAAGCTGGGATCGTAGTTAAAAAGGAGATTTACTGTTAATTTGGTATAAAGGACGGCGACAGAAAATAATTACCGATATGTTGATTATAAAAGAAGTCTATTCATATTTAATTGACCTCTTTACTCATATTTACACTCTAGGTTAAATTGGAAGCAGCTTTTTCTTCTGTCAACGTTGATAGATTTGACCTTGTATCTCACTTCAGTTTAAGAACCAGATTTATTCCATGAACCACATGTTTATAAAAAAAGCATCGTGCAGCAATGAATTTTTACTGCTCAGAATTCTTAGAACTCATATTTATGAAAGATGTAATGCGTGACTTTAAGAAGAGTTCAACCACCAAGGAAAATATTTGACAGAGAGGAAATTATTCAATAATTGGTGATCACATCAATACCATCCATGAAAAAACTGATTCAGATTTCACAATGAAAGAGATATTCAGCTACCACATGGTAGACACTTAAAATGGATTTCATGATCAAAAATGTAATGCGTGGCATCAAGAAGAGTTAAATCACCAAGGAAAATATCAGAGAGGGACAAAAATGCAACGATGATCACAACAATACCATCCATAAAAGAATCGATTCATATTTCAAAATGTAAGCAGTATCCAGATGCAATGTGGTAGACACTTAATATGGATTTCATGATCAAAAATGTAATGCGTCATGAAGAAGAGTTCTACCATCAAGGAAAATATAAGTGAGGGGAATATTTCAACGATGATCGCATCAATTCCAACTATGAAAGAACCGATTCATATTTGAAAATATAAGAAATATTCAACTTCAACATGGCTTTAAATGGATTTTATGATGAAAAATGTAATGGGTGACATCAAGAAGAACTCAACTACCAAGGAAAATATCAGAGAGGGGCAATAATTCATCGATGATCTTACCTATACCATCTATGAAAGAACCGATTTATATTTTAAATTGTAAGAAATATTGAGCTGCAACATGATTGAAGCTTAAAATGGATTTTATGATAAAATTGCTTGTCCTTAATTTATGACTCTGAAACGTCTGCGCATATAGATGACTTCCCAAAGTATAAGGATATTAAATGCTGTGTTGATTTTTCTGCTACTGATATCTGGAAAAAATTCATAAGAGTAACTCATGCAAAATACATTTAGAGATTTCATTTATAGTCATTGATCTGTGACGAATAATTTTAATATAACTTATGAAAGATTCAAATTTATATTCAAAAGCCGAATTGAAATCCTCAGCTCAAAGCGGAGTTCAAGAGAAAACTGCTTTTATATAAAGTTTTAAGAGAATTAATGGATTTATTGCATTATTTCACAGAAAATACTTTTAAAAGTGCCTTTGTGTTGTAATAAGCAACAATTGTACGCTAAAAAGAGTGGAAAATAATATTAAGATTTTGATGATCGAAAGTTAAAAAACATGCGTAGTCTTTTTATGAGGAAATTTCAAAACTCAAAGATCGAGCGTAAAAAGATTAAGATGGGTAATTTGTCATAGAGAATTTATCTGAGATACAATGTAGGAATGTATGAATATTTGTATCTTCTGGCACTATTTACGCTTACGTCATTTACTACGTTTACATGAACCTTTACAGATGAAAATAAACCAATAAGGAACCCAAAAGAAAATATTCCAAGAAAAAACTAATCAAAAAGAAGGTATATCTTTTTTTTTTGTACAATAACTGATTTTAGAATTTTATTTTTTTATATATAAAAAACTTGTAAAATTTCTATAATGTGTAATATATCAATTAATGTAGTAAGATCTTTTTTTTCACTTTGTAATCTGATTAGAGTTGAAGCTCTTAATGATAAGTTTAACCCTCCGTTAAGCGCGCGGCTTCTCTCAGATGTATCGCCTCATGCTTACGATTAGAGAGGATTTAATCACTTCATTATTGAAATGTGACAATTAATTTGAGATCGATATTTGAGATATAAAATTAACAATTGATATATCTAAAATATTAACATAAATTGCAGTATCTGTTATTGAAACTCTTAATTTTTTTATTATCAATAGCATTACCTTACTGAGAAAATAATGGACTGTTACTGTAGTAATAGATAGTAAGAAGAAGCACCTTCTATCTGTAGCACACAAAAATTCGATAGCCGTTAAGGGTTTAATGATACAAAGCAAAGGAGCTACGGTATTTTGAAAAGCAGGGAGGGGAAAAAAAGGAATACAGGATCAAAAAGTGAAAAATGTAGGCTCATATGTGAATTCGTGTACCGAAAATTAAAAAAGACAAAGGAAAATAGAAACGTTATTTGATAACCATTTTAATAAACCAGCTTAATAAGCAATTACCTTTGTAAAAGAATAAAAAATACACTTAATGCTGTAAAGAATTTTAATGAATTATTTTGCCACAAGCTTGACTCCATTAGGTATATATGTATGTTACACACTTTACCACATAATATTTAAGATATAATCTGCAATTTCAATTTATACAAAAAAAAAAAAAACATCACATAAATAGCGGTTTGTTACATTTTGTCTACATTATCTATTTACAGTTTGAGACACTTTGTTGCAGTCTTCATAAGAAATCTTACAATTTTCAATGCACATGATTTTTTCTCTTTTTACAGAACAAAATTGTAGTAGTATTTTTCCTTGATCTCCAGAAAATGGGGAGGATTATTTCCTCTCCTCAGTTCTTGGTGTCGTTTATCTTGGTTTATCGTCTTGAACAGCACGATGTTCATCGGATATTTCTTTAATTCTTAGGCGTAATAAACGAAACATGTGAATTTTACCGTCAGTTCGTTTTCTTGAGGCATCTCTCAAATGTATCTTAATTCCCAGCAGAAAAAGCATCTTAAAGAAGTCGCAAAATAATTATATCCAGTTACATTAGTATAAAACTTAAAACTACATTCTATGTTACAGAAAAACATGAAAATTAAGGAAAACTTGTAAATACATTAAAAATTACGTCGCTGGGCGCACTGCATCTATCAGATTCAAATACCCCTTCTTTCACGAAATATGAAGCGGTCGACAGCATTAGTGGTACTCAACCCTAGTGTGAGTGATGAAAGAAAGTTAGAAGTAGAACGGGCGTGTTTCAACTCAGCGTGTGAATGGGACATCAGAATTATTTTTACTATTCATCTCACAGGTTCGTGAGACTAACGGAGGGTTAAAGCAAAAATAATAACTTTTGAAAATGGTTAATATAATAATACACTTTTTAATTTTTTTAATAAGAGCAATTATATATTTTAATAATTTTTTTATTATAATAATCATGCCTTTTAATATTTTTCTTAACTCTGGCAGGTGTTTTCCACGAAACGGATTAAGAAAAGAAAAAAAAACCTCTAAGGAGTTCAAAGGAAAAAAAAAAGGCGGACAACAAAAAAGTTTGCATTTTCGATACTGTAAGAAGATACCATGATGTACATAGTCTGTATCAAATTAATGAGAATGAACTTTTTACGCGACGTAGAGGGACTGGGGAAAAAGGGGTCGCGTTGTCGGGGGACATGAAAATGCATTTGTTACCATATTACCTGTCCATCTTCACGGCAGTACAAATAGGGTTCAGAGAGCTATACAAATTGCACAGGAGTGCCCTGTCAGGCATTGAATTGGAATTTTGGGTGGAATTAAGGCGATTAAATTTAAATTGACAGGAAAGACGTGAGAGACGAAGAAATAAAGAAGAAAGATGTTCACGTTCTTTCATTCGTCACTGAGCGAATGGATGATTGGAAGAAGATAGAGAAGATGTGCCAGACTTTTACCAATTGGAAGTCATACATTCCCGGATGTTTCACCTCTCTCTTATACGTCTATTCTTCATAAAAAACCAGATAGAACAGATGGAGCAGTGAGCACAAAGAGCATGCGCAGCCTATTTGGACATTACGGCTGTAAGCCACGTGTCTCTTCTGCAGCTTGGAAAACCAATGAACATTTGATTGACAAGGACGCAGGACTAGGGAAAAGTTGTTCATCGAATCATCGAAAGAAAGCTGCTGAAAATATTATTTTATGAAGTCTGGCTTGAAGATGTATAAAAATATTTGGTTCATATGGCATCTCAATATTTCCACTCTCTTCCGTGCAATTCCTAGCTACACTCTACAAAAATATTCCACAAAAAAAATCTTTTTATTCTAAAAACTGAAATACTCATCTCAAACAGTCGACTGAAATCGTTACAAGTATGATAAACTGTGAACTGTAACTCAAGATAGTGCTTAATCTCTACTACAGTGTAAATGAGCGACAATTCTTTGTTTTAGTTAATCAATATTGACCCTTTATGTTCTATATAAGAACATTATTTTATTGAATCCTTCTCATTACTTCTGAGACAGACTGTGTATTCTGAAATATGGAATGTAAACCAATATTAGAATAATAAAAAATGTGACTCAGCTGTATTTGAATTATATAAAAGTATCACAGAATAATATAAAATTAAAAACTGTAAATTAAGCCGTTTGCTCTGCTCTCATGTTTCAATTTTACGACTGTTTCTTTGTCAACAAGTAAAAAAAAAAAATGCAGTGAATTTTATTACCTTGAATTGGAAAATACTATGGTAAAAAATATTTTTGATCTAATAAATCAGAATTGAAAAGGAAACACTTACAACAAAATTAAGTTTAATTCACATGTTATTTTATAGATATGTTTGTATGCAAGTAATCAACAAAATACATTCAAACATTTATGTAATTTACTCCCTTTTTTTTAATAATTTTTGATTAAGTAGAATTAACAATGCCGACACACATCTTAACAGATTTCTTTTTTTCTTCTTCTCTTTTTGATTAACGACCTTAAAAAGCCCCATCTTTATTTTAAGCAAAATGGCAGTTTGTTTTCTCTTTGAGCCTTTTGTTATTACGCTCGAAATATACTTTTACTAAAATAGAAAAAATATTTCGAACCAAACTCACTGGTTTTTACTCACACTGGAATGTAATCGTCACGGAATTTCAAAGCCATCTGATGAGAATGAGATGTTTTTGTGCGGCATGTGCGGGGAGGGAGGGTGAAAGTAAATTAGTAAATAATATTCGCTTGTGTCACAGGCTATTCGGAGGGTGTTTTAAAACCAAGTTAGATTCCCTTCTACGTAACATGTGAAACCATTTCTCTTTCATTTCACACCCTTCTTAAGTACAGCTTGTGAGGCTGGTGTTTTCTGTATTTCGTTCATTTGTAAAAAGAAGATCCTTTCGTGTTAAGCGATTTTTATTTTGCGTTGAGAGAACAAAAATGTATAATAGTTGTTTGTCGGGACCCCCGCACTATTTCGTGTTAACCGATATTTCGTCTTAAGCGCTTTCGAGTTAAACGTGTTTTACCGTCTACGATGATAGGACAATAGGCTTGAGTCAGTTTTATAATAGTAGTTCCAGAAATCCGAAGTGGAAAACTACAGTCCAAAAGAAGAGCCTCGTTCTGAAAATCGGGTACATCCTAAAAAAGGATTATTTTTCAAAACTCATTAAAAACTAGACAACAATCTTGAATTAGTTCATTCAATCATTCAACACCGGCGTGTCATTACAAAAGTCAACAAATGGTATCAATTGGTTCTTACGATTAACAAAATTTGTATCATTTTTGGATACTGTATTACTAAGATTATACTCTCCCTCATTCTACCATTTCAGGAATACTATATATAGCTCAAAAAGTCCATCAACAGCAAAATCGACTTTCTTTTACAGGAAGAGGGTATGCAGTGGCCCCTTTTCTTGCAATCGAGTTGCAAACCACAAAGGACACGAATAAAAACGCTTCCTTTTTATTCCAGTCGTATAACGCGTGCGCAGCGCAGCCTTCGCCCTGAAGTTTAGAGGCTCAAACGACACACTCGATCCAAGATCAACAGCTTATCCCCGAAGTTATCACCACTTCAGTTTCCATACATGTTCATCAAATCTACTGATATTCAATCCCTCCGGATATTTTTCATGTCACAATGTATTGCATAGGAACTTCAATTAAAAAATACTTTAACTTTTAAAAAATACTACTTTAGTATTTCTAATGACAAATTTAGTAGTTTTACTTTTAAAAAATACTAAATTATTTCAATCTTCGTAAATCTTAATTTCCACCTAGCAATATGAATTCAACATTTACCAAGCAGCCCAAAAGATAATCGATCTCGCTTAAGAAACTTTGAAACATTTTAAGTTTAATCGGAAATAAACCTGAATCACTTTATAGTGTCTGATCATTATTAAAGAAAATATTGTTACGAATTTTGTATAAAATAGAGTGGATGTTATTTGGATGTGTAATGCTTTTATATTACTCTATGTAAAATTTATTATAAGTTAAAATTTTAATGTATTCGCAAGCAACGCCCTCTCTTACTTTAAAATAACGGTTCAATGGGAACTTGGCAGAATCTTGGCGATAGAGATAATTTTTGGCTACCGTTAGTGACCATTTTTGTGAGTTCGGGACCCTCTGGATTCTTCTAGAATTTGGTGGAGAAATCCAGTAATTTCAAAACCTATGACGCAAGCGGATCTTTCTCGAATGATCCACGAGGGCTATAAATAGAGAGATGCTCGCTGAAAGTCAGTTGTTTTTGTTTTGACCAGTGATTGTTAGTCTTGCCTTGACCGTTGAAGTGATTAGTGTTTACTTCAGCTGTTGCACGAGCGATTGCTTGTGAATAATCTGTCACATACTTGTGTTTTAGATACTAATAATTGTGTCTGAGAACTGTTGAAGTTGTGAAGAACTTCTGATATTTATTCTGAGAATTTTTCTGCTAAATCCTGTACTCCAAGTATTGATTTCTGACAATAAACTCTCATAATTCTAAAAGAACTGTCTTGTTCTTTGTGACTGATTGACATATAATCCTCAAACCTCGATCAATGCAAAAACATTTTATTCAATACACATCTTATAATTTAAAAATAAAACGATTTTAAGACGCGACATCTCTAACGTGAAGGATACAAGATATCTTTGATGGAACACCATACATTTGTGGTTCCACTCAAAAAATTTAATCTGAGACTGAAAACAACTCCCCAAATATTTATTTAATAAACTCAATAACAAACATATCTCCCAACAGTTTAATACCTTCAACCCATCGACTCAACCGGTTAATTAAGATAAGTGAAATTCACCATGGTAAAAGCCGTTTAGAGCCAACCCAATGGTCTGTTACGTTATCATAGCAAGTGATATATTGAGTCCATTTGAATGTCTAAGGCACCTGTTGAAGAGATGTCTGGTGCACTTGTTTACACATCCACAATCACGATTGACGACGTCACCAGTGATGTAGGCATTGTCAGACTTAATTCGCTAAAGTGTATTTTGGGCCATGGACCCTAATTCTTTTTCCTATTGTGTAGAAAAGAGTTGAAAGCAACTTTTTGTCCAAAATGTTGAAGGGGAATACTATCGTTCCAGAAAAAATTTCCAGGGTTGGATATATTTTGACCTTTTCAGTGAAAATGTGAAAAGCTTACTGGGTTTTTTGGGTAATCGGATGAAATGATGAAAAACTGCTTTTTCCTCATCTTGATATAGTGAGTGTGTGGGTGGGGGAGTTTTTCCGAAGCAGATATTCACACACACACACACACACACACACACACACACACACACACACACACACACACACACACACCACACACACACACACACACACACACACACACACACACACACACCACACACACACACACACACACACACAACACACACACACACACCATGGAGGGCCCTAGCAATTTTGCACCCCGGACAAAAATGAAAAATGCAGCCCCTCTCCGTAAAGTAAAAAAAAGACCTATTATTAAAAAAGATAAAAATTGTTCATAAATGCACACGTAAAAAACTTGAATATTCCTTGCGAAGAAAAAGGGAGCTAACAGAATATATATATATATATATATATATTCAAAATTTCTCTACAAGAGAGAGATGAATTAACATGATTAATGCTTAAAAGAATAGCAATTGCTAGATAACAAGACAACAGAATTTAGAAGGAGATATAAAAATTTGAAATAACAGAGTAAAATATAAAATAATGGATGCTTCAGTATTATCAACATTGCTGACTTAGGACAGCTTGTATACATAAAATTTTCCTTAAAAATTTTTTTTTGTATAAAAGTGGGGTTGAACATGTTTTTTCGCCAGCCAACCTTCCCCCTTTTCTGTTAATAATACCGAGCAAATACCAATTGGAAATAATGGTTAGGAAATCTAAATCCATTATAAGGAAAAGGTATCTTACCTAAAAATTGCATACTGAAATGCAGAGCCCGCGCTAAATCTGAGTACAATAAACAAGTTATTGCCAGATTCTGGACCCAAATACAATTTCAAAAAAAAAAAAGCAAAGGCTGAAAAAGCGCACTTATCAAAAGTATGAAAAGAATAGAAATAATAAAATAAGAAATGTAAACATACTACCATTATCTTAGAGACTCTTAATATGATTTAAAAGTTATAATAAATTTTAAAAAAGTAATTTTATCTAAAACTAGAAACTGGGGGTATTTAAAACTATCTAGGAATAATAATAAATCTATAATATAAACCTTTTAAAACTATGGAAATTTAATCCTTACTATTTAGAATTTCTTTATTTAAATATCTATTAATAAAATTAATTGGGTAGTTTTGAATTAAACAGTAATTAGTAAAATGTTTATAATTTTTTATTTTTTCTGATTTATTAGAAACTAGAAATTTATTGCGTAGTGTGTAATTAAGAACAATATTTCTGAATATAGATACATGCACATTACTCTCCCAATGCGGTACTTTTATAATATTCAAATTAAAGTCTTCTCGTTTATCATAAATATTAGTAACTATTTTATAATCTTTTAATTTAATTTCTATATCAAGAAAATTTGCTTCGTAACTGTTACTATTTGTCTGTATTAAATTAAGATATTGTAGATAAAAATTAATATTAGGTTTAAAGTTGTCTTGCTTGCCAAAAATGATTATATCATCTATATAACGAAAAAAGTAAAATTCTAAGTTGTCTGTGAAACTATTTTCAAAATAATGTAAATATAAATTGGCAAGACAGTTGCTAGCTGGGCCACCTTGTGGTAGACCCTTAATCTGTTGATAAAAATAATTACCATTATGATAAACATAATTCTCTTTTAGAACTAACCTAAGTAGAGAACCCAATCTATCATATTTGACATTTTTAAACAAATTATCTTTATGTAATTTTAATATATATATATATATATATATATATATATATATAAACTAAAACATAAAAATACCCCTGTTTTTTTTTGACTTTTTATATGAAAACTTTCTGATCAATTTGTTCAGCTATTTCATGTTCGATAGCCAATGTAGTTAAGCAATTTAATCTATCTTTAGAATTTGTAAACTGAAAGAAATTTTTTATTAATTTTAATTTTGAGAAATTAATATCTACACTTGCCAAACTTATTAGAAAAGAAAGTAAAATAAATGAAACAGCAAGATTTGGGGAAAATTTTATAACAGAAATAAATTTTAAAACTTCAACTGGGCTTTTTTTTGCCTGCTAAAGCTGAAACTGACATTATCTCATCTTCTTAATCAAGCGCGTTTACATCCAATGATTCTCCGTCGGTCAACACCATTTCCAAATTTTTACAGTTTTTAATTAATTAAAGTTTTAAGGGTATCTTTTAAATCATATATATTGTACAAAAATTGAAAATAATTACTGTCAGTTCTCATTAAATTAAATCTGCATTCCAAGGCATTAACTGCTTCGTCTAATGTAAAAAAATAAAACTCTATCTTAAATTTTAATTAAGGATATTCCATAACATCATCTTGTGCTTCATGATTAAAATTCACATTTTTCCGTCGAACTCTGTGACGTGGCTGAGTCACCTCAAAGTTAGCAGAGATATCAATCTCGAGGGCCATTTCTTTTGCATCACAATGCATTTTATCAAAAGTCTCATCCTTAAAAAAATCTTTACAATTTCTTGAGAGTTCCATAGTAGATGGTATATCGTAATATTTTGTTTGCAATAGCTTGCTTATTGGATTTTAATGCAATTAAAGATTTTATACCAAATAATGATGGCCATAGGAACTTGAATTGTTAAGTAGAATTTAATAATCCAGAGGCCTCATCTCTTATAGAGTTGCCAATTTTGGCATTATTATAAAAACTAAGCCTCATAAAAACCTTCCAATTGATAACTTAAGGGTTTAATAGCTTCTATTCAGCTTTCCCAGCTATTTACACTAAGCGGCTTTAAAGTTTTATGCCCTTTATACGTTTTAATAATATAACCCAACGAAAAGTTGAAGAAATTTTTTTTGGAACTATATCAAAAAAAGTACAGGCTTCTAAGGATGCTTTTGCCATGTCATTAACGACCAAATTTAAACAGTGGCTACTACAGGGCACATAGATTGTTCGCGGATCTACTTCTTATTTTAAATTCAGAATGAATTAAATTTCCGTTAAAATATGCTTACACTCCCCACACACAAGAGCTTCCGGTTTGTAAAAGAAACTACCTGGGTTATGAGATAAGTTTCTGCTTTAGGGCTGATACATGCTCAATATTCTTAATGGCGGCGTTGAAGTAAAGGAAACTTAAGTCAAGTAGTGTTTTTCGTTTTTAAACAATTGCAAACACAACAAGATTAATTTAGAAGCACTTTTGTCACCACTTCAATTAAAAAGTTCATCCAAAATTATCTTAATATATAAATAAACAAAAATAAATAAATAAAAATTGATAATCAGAAAAAATAAATTAAACAAAATCACCTCTTGTTAAACTTTTTCAAGTGACGTAGAGGATAATTATTAGTCATTGCTTAATATTGCAAAACATACATCTCCCGATCAACATATATTAGCGAATAAAACCGTTTTATGAGTAACTGTGTGATTAAGATTATAATATTTAAAACTGGGAGATCCTTATAAATAAGGGATTATATTTATAATGGAATTTAAGAGTCTTTACGCGTTGTTCGCGTCCAAATTTAAATGATTAACACTACATGTACAGAGCATCATACATCTTATTAAATACTTTGTTTTATTTTTGCCACCATTCTTTATTAAAAATCTTCAAATAAAAATCATATTCCTTAGCTAATTTTCCTGTTTTTGGTCGTATTTATGTAAGTACAGTAGTACCCCGAACTTCGCGATAGGCGGGACCGAGTAATAACCGCGTAAGTCGAATCCGCGTAAGACGGGGTATGATTTCGCATATAAATATCAATAAATATTATTTTTATAGAGGCTTTCAGACGAAAGAAAATATTAATTTATAGAAAAAAATGTTTGATAATATGTTATGTAACACACACACAAAATCGTATAAGCCGAAGTATTTTGATCTAGAAGATTTCATAAAACCTAATAGAGTAGACTGCGTTCAAAGATTTTTTTTTCTTCCTCAAAGATTCCTCGTAGTATGCTAATAGTTTTTTTGAATTCCTACTATGAGCTCACTCTCTTTCTATTTATCTTGTTCAAATTTTCAATCGTTAGTAAAATATGTTTTAAAACACTCAATTCAGCTGAAATTTTATATACACACTTATTTTGGATGACAATACAGTAATTTAATTATAGTTAATAAAAATTAATTGATTAAAACTAATTATTCAAAGAATTAGAAATACAGCTACGTTGGCATCATTTTTTGGCGTTTTAGTGACCATTTGTGTCAAAACTTCATTTGAGCTGAAATTTTCTATACACTATTGTTTTGGGTAGGAATACGATAATTTAATTATAATTAAATAAAACTGTTCACTGAAATTAATTTTTTTAAAGAATTATTATTCAAAGCACCCAGTTGAACTGAAATTTTATATACATGATTGTTTTGGATGAAGATACGATACGTTAATGATAAGTAATATAAAAATTAATTGCTACTTATGTTGTGATTCTGTCATATTTACATATTTATATTAATTGTAACTATTTAAGACATTCTGGATCCGCCATATCATTCAAAGGTTCCAGATCGTATCAGACGGCATTCTCGCGATTTTCGACTGGTCATCTGAGGTGCATGAATTTCGAAGGTGGTAAAAGCAGCTACCCAATTTGCACCAAATGTGAGATCAGTTCTTTTCTCCTCAGCACATTCTGCAATGTGTGGGCTTTTCATGTGAGGAGGCTGTTGCTTCCCCCCTGCTGTTCTTAGACTTTGTGAAGATAAATGAACTCATGGATCTGATCTAGTTTCCGTAGACCACATGGGGATTAGTCCCACCACCACCACTATTTAATACAGTAACTAAAATAAATTTTTTTTGTTGATCTAAGTAGGAATTGACTTACAAATTTTTTTTTGTTTTACTTGGTTCTGTATTGAGCTTTGTTACACTCTCACTCTCCATTTTATGTCCATTCATAGCTATCGTGTGTTTTTCTTGCTTTCCTAATTTTGTGTGTGCTGTATATATTGTTTTATATATAATTTCTATGTAATCAGTTATCGAAAAAAAAGAGACTAAAATTAGCATAAAAGCATTCAAAATTTCAAGGCAATTATGACACTACTCTTTTTGTTTTTAGGCCAGCAAATTAATTTTTCCAATTTGACATCCCTATTGCCCTGTTTTGTGCCAAATTGCCGTCGTGTAGTGGGCCTGATGCACATTAACTCTATCGAGGCCTCCCATGTCAGGTGTGGAAATATGGAGAGTCGGGTGTCGATTCAGGTATCGTGTTTGTCATTCGACCGTGGCTCAAAACTAAGCGGGACATCACAGTCCTCCTATTGCTTCCACGAGTGAATCGATCAATCAATTGACACCAATTTTTTTATTTACTGTTAGTCACCGTTGCTTTAAATTTCTTAAAAAGTTTCACCGTATTTCATGCAAAATCGTTTAAAGCCTTTCGTTGTTTTGATGAAGGAAATTACAATTTGATAAGCATTCTAAAATCAGAACAAAATTTGTTGATAAGTCATCTTTTCTCCTTTCAACTTGAATATTTTAACTGTTTCCTGATATAAAATCTACACCGACTTCCTAAGCGCTTTAACATTGGAACATCTGTCGGCGTTAATTGGACACCACAGCCTGTTTAGTTTCTTTTGTTTTCCATATTTTTGCAGGGGGATTTGAAAATTTTTCCCGACTTTTAATCATTTTCCATAGTAATTACACAGAAAAAATTTTGTGGTTCTAGATCTATTTCGAGAGATTTAACAATTAAATATACCTAGAACTTCCTCTGGTGTCGTTTCGTCACCAAGGCAATTTATCATTATAAATAGCTGTCGTTCATCAAAAGATATTTTACTAAGTAGATACCATCAGAAAAACAAACTTCTGAAAGTAATATCGCACATTTATTTGAGCTTGAATGCAATGTTATTGGTTTCACAGCGGAAATGAATCAGTTATACTAAAATACTTGTGTTTATTTACAAAGCATTTGCTTATTTGCTTATAAAAAATTTCATTCTATTTTCGAACTTTGTGAAGAGCAGATGTCCTGAAACGACGACTCATAGAAAAGGCCCAAGCCCTGATGAAATGTCTTAATTGTTGTTAGAGCTTTCCGAGAATGAACAGGATGGTGGCGAGTTGTCTTGCTCTAATTTAGATTCCGATGAAGACATAAGATTGAGTGGAAGTGAATGCAAAGAATTCGAAGAAAGAGCAAATAAAACAGATAACTTTGCAGCAAATCCTGGTATATACGTCGTTAGGGATGGCAGAGAATATACAGGGTGTCCCAAAACAACCGCATAAACTCTGCACAGCTAGATTCCTCGTTAGGAGTACATAAAAACTGCCCAAAGAAGCATTCCTGTACGATCCATAGTTTACGAGAAAAGTACGAAAAACAAAGTACGACGTCACTTCCGATGCAAGAAAAAAACGCTTTATTGGACATATCAACAACAGTATTTGCATATCTTTCCAGCAATTAATTTTTAAAGCGTTCGTCGCGTCATGCATGCGCGCGCCGTGAAATGACGTTAAGCCGCCGTTGAACTGGTATTTAAAAGGCTGCATCTTGCAGCGACCTGTAGTTTTCGTATGGTGGCCATGTATTCCGTTCGTGACTACTGCGACATGAACTTGCGACAAGCCTTGTGACTGCAGCGACATGCCATCTCAAGGAACTGGTATTGAGACGTAGTGATAACACAAATGGTCTTAGCTGCCCGTCTGCATGCTGCCTGTACTTCGGTGGACCCCACGATGCTGCAACGTGTGATGACAGCCATTCCACGGCGTACTCAAGCCTGCCTCAACATGCATGATGGACATTTTGAACATTGCCTTAAATTGTGCATGTACTGCTGTTGATATGTTCAATAAAGTGTTTTTTTCTTGCACCGGAAGTGACGTCATACTTTGTTTTTGGTATTTTTCTCGTTAACTATGGATCGTACAGGAATGCTTCTTTGGGCAGTTTTTATGTACTCCCAACGAGGAATCTAGCTGTGCAGAGTTTATGCGGTCGTTTGGGGACACCCTGTATGTCGCATAATAGTAATGTTATTGCAAATATTCAACTCGAAATGTTTTACGACAAAGCAGTGGTCTAATTAGCTTCACGAAACATTATATCACCGTCAGTTTTTTATGATGTAAAGGGCCATAATATATGATAAATACATGAGATAATATTAAAAAGTCTTAAAATTGAACCCTAATGAACCGTAGCCTGTAATTATTTAGTTATTACAGTTATTTTATATATTTCATAACGAAAATGCACCGGCGGGAGTTCAAGAATAATCGAAATCTCGAAGTTTCTAGTGTTAAAGCTTTTAAAATATTACTATAAACTTAAGAAAATGCACTTCGAACAAATATAATATCGAAGCAAACGATAATTAAAATATATCTTGGAGTGACTTTTAATGTCCCCCTGCTTGGTCAAATAGCAGTCCAAAATGAAGTGAATTATGACTACCACAGTTCTTTTATGAATTGAAGTTCATTGTGATAGATGAGAATATTCGGACTATTTTACTGTTCCTTCGGCAACAAAAAACCTATTAGTGAACTCTTTCACTTTTCATTCTTTTTCGTCAGTGATTTATGATATTGGCATCGTGTTGCCAGCCTTTTCCTGTTCCTAAATTCGCGTTTAATGTGTAATGAAGACAAAAGTTTTCGTCGGTTAAAGAGTTGTGGTTTTGTAAGGGTTATGGTTATGAGATTGGAGATTGGCAATGTGTTCGAGTTTGTAATAATTTCGAGTCTTGATTTGAACAAAGTTTATTTATCGTTTTCTTAATCAACATTCAGCTGATCTCCTTGGGAAAAGAGTTTGGCTCCGATTTTAATTATTGATGTCAAATAAAAAAAATTGTTTTGTGATTATATTAATCCTGTTTTTTTAAAGCTGCTTTAGAGCAATAACATTTGTTTGTGCAAAAGAAATGTGCAAAGTTTGTGTAGCAATCCTTACTTGTTTTACAAGGTTTTCTTCAAACATTTCTTTTCATATTTCGGAAGCGAGGAGACTTACAGTAAAATAAGAAGCCCATTTTAGACACACGCATATTAAAGAAAATCTCCCGTTTTCTTTCAGATTTGAAAGTTGATGCGAGTGTATTGATTCAAATTCCAATTAAACGTTATTGTTTTCAAAACATCTCATTTGGCAAATTAAGTTTACATATTTTATATATAAAATGACGATTTTCAGGAGAAAAATAACTCACACTCACTCACTAAAACTGAAATCTCCGGAACTATTAGATATACAAACTTGAAATTTTACAGGCATGATTCTTTTGCTGAGTTGAGATCCTCTAAAACTTGATTTCGTGGAAATCGACTCCAAGGGGAGAGGTTATGTGGGCGTAAATGATAAATATACGCCAATTTTAGAAATTCCATTCCTGATCTTTCTAAATCAAATCAATTTTTGAATTCGATCGAAAGCTTAATGCTAAGAATTAGATATCAATAACTTGAAAAAACAATATAGAACCATACATAACGGCTTGTTAATTATATCTTTTGAATGAAGTCGTTTACTATTTTAATAACTGCCTTCCTTAACTGTATTTTGTAAAAATAATGGAATAGAACAGAAATGAAACGAAGTCATATAATTGGCAAGTAAAATAAATTTAAGATTAATGACAGGTTTTTAGCTTTCAAGAGATAACGGATATGTAAACACAGCAGAAGAACAAATAGTTCAACTTTACTTTGAAATGGATCTGTTTTTCATATGATTCGTTTATTCTTGGTGGTAAAATGGCTCAGACAGTAGTGTATTATAGTCCCCATTATTCTTTTATTAGTTGAACAAATAGGGAAAAATGGAATGATTTAGATGACTTTTCTGTTATTCTATGAAGCCGACAAAAAATCAATTTGTGTACTCATTAGTTGAAGATCCGTGGGAACCATCCCTTACCGCTTTGCTAACATTCACTGACGCCACTTTGCATTCCTAAGTTATCGTCCCTCAAGCTGTTTTCAGATCGGTTTATATAAAGTAATGCTTATTTGCATGAATCGCAGTTCCATAACAAGGCTTAATTCTCATGTCAATAAACGTTATAACGAAAACCCAGAAGCTAATTAATGAAAAAGGGCGTGAAAGCTTGATGTAATGTGTGAATGACAAACCAAAATAAATATGCACTGGTATTAAAGAACTTAAATTATATGCTTTTGAAGGCAGCTTTAAATTTAGAAAAATGTATTTAATATTTATTGTACACTTATTACATTTATTCATTATTTCCATTTATAGATCTTGTCATTGAGGATGACGTTTACAACAAACACACAGTGCTTCTCTTTTCTCTTTTACACTCTCATCATAATTTCATATTTACTTCTTTTAAAGATCTCGAGGTTATATTAGATTCAACATCAGTTTTTTATAATCAGTAACTTTTGTATGATGTTGCATATACAAGTGTTCAGTACCTTATGCCGACGGTTCACAATTACAGTTTCTAGGAGGAAAAATATAGAAATTTCATATTCAAAAATATGCCCTGTAATTTGCCATATATTTTTATAACGATGAATTGTGGAATTGACTTCCAATACGTTGTAGCATTTGACAGTATCTTCGGTAACTAACCGTACTCCTTTATATAGATTTGTTTTCTTTTTTCGTAAACCATACTCCTTTTAAAACTTTTACAGCCGAAATACACCTTTTGTACTCTAAAAAAATTATATAAACTATAAAGGTTAATTTTATTTTATGCAAGTTTTTCAATGTTCTATTTAGTCATTCCAGTTTAAACAGTTTACTTAGCAAGACAAATTTGTATTTGTTCATTCAGTAGAGAATTGTATAAGATACCAGCAATAAGTTTTTTATTTTTACCGAATAGGATTACATCACTTCATTTTTTTTATAAAATGACAGAAAAATAAATTTTGTTTTGTTTGAAGAAAATAAATATTTTCCAACTTATAACACCCCATTTCCATTAAGTTTTTTTAAAAAAAATTATCATTTTCTTGTAACTTTACTGTGACTGAACAGATCGGGGAAGCAACCAAGTGGACCCCACATCTTTCGTACAAGATTAACCCAAGGTAGCGTAACAGCTGTGAACCAATGACCTCCTGGTTTTCACTTAACAAAGAGGCAGTACTAAGTCATAAAATCGTCCCCTGTAGACCTCCTAAGTCTTAAAAGGGGTAAGGAATTAAAATCCGTTGCATTTTTGAAGGAGTAGCAAAAAAAAGAAGTAAATGCATTCGGAATGATTTTTCAGAAGAAAGGCAACCGTGCTCGGTGGGTTAATAAACATTTCACACTAAAAGAGCTGATTGTGCTCACAAAAGTACTTTAAATTAATTCAAATGAAAAATGGAAAAAAGCTGTAAAATAAATCCTAAACCAAAACAATATCACAGAAAACTCCAAATATTTTAAAAACTAATTAGTTAACGATCTGACATTTGGTGGCAAAAGCTTCTCAATGATGTAAGTCACAAGAGAAAAAACAAGATATCAATCATTGGCATAGCCAAGTAATTTTAGCGCGTTTTTCACGTTGTATTTTACAATAATGCAACTAATGAACTTTTTACTAACATAAAGTAGTGTGTACTTTACCACTCCTCTAAATGTCCTACTATTGAGCTGAAAAGAAATAATGACACAAATCTGTACCAGCACTATAAAAAAGCAAAAAAGCAAAAAAAAAAAAAAAAACGAAATTCAGGAAAATTTGTAGGAAAATTCGGGAAAACTATGGGAAAATTTAAATATGATTCGGCTCATCTAGGGCACAAATGCGAACCAATGCCGAAAACCCGAGGTCAATGGGTTGCTTATTGGCTGAGAAAAAGGTACGACAAAATATGGAACGAAGACGAAATTTGCTTCCTAATAGCGTTTTTGTTCCACTACGTTAAAAACGCGCCAAAAATTTGGTAGTTATGAAATTTATAGGGTTAAGTCGTTGATACTACTCGCATTTCTTGAGACAGGTTGTTATTTCAAAAATTGTTAATTTGATATATTTGTGATTATTTCTTTGCATTTTGTGTTATGTCGATTACTCTTTTTGTTAGATCCGGTTTGAGTTCGTCTTTCTAGTAGGGTGACCTGGTAGAAACAGTGTCAGAGAAGGCGAAACGCTGCTGCAATACTTTCATATTCTAATTTTGATCGGATGTATGCATGGTATTATTGTTGACAACATGTGCGATATGAGCCGAAGGATGTTAACAAATAAATTGTAATTATCGAAGTTGTGAAATGTGATAATAAACGTTAGGTTTTTTAGCTATCGCTCTTGAGTCACAGTAATTAGATCTTTTAAGTAAATACACTAATTCTACAAAATACATGATATTAAGGTATTTAACCATTAATTGCAATGACTTTTTAAACCTTTTAAACTTGAGACCACGTTTCTGAAGATGGTTCATGGATTTTAAAGAAATGTGAAACATATACTAAAGAATAAGCATTATGCGATGCAATGTAATATAAATGTCAATCAGGGACGCCTTAAGGTCTGGGCAAACTGGGCCTGGGCCTCTCTCTCAGTGGGGACCTCATTTAGTTCTCGAATATATCTAAAAAGATCATGATCCAGATAATTTTAATGGTCAAATATTATTCGGTGCATATTCTCTGAAAAACAGGGAATTTCAAACTGCATGTCAACTGACAAAAGTTGCAAGGCTGTATTATTATGCGAAGACCATTGTCTATGTCTTGATCTAAGACCACAGACAATTTCCAACTCATTTAGTCGAAAGAGGTCGTTTAGAGGTCATCGGTCAAGCATGTTTGTGACTAGGTTTTTGAGATTGCAAGTCCTGCACATTTATTTGTTTCAAATTACGAGTATTTGACAATGCATCTTTTATACTGTCTGCTATCCAAGATCTTAGGCAGATTGACTACTTTTGCATAGGGGCCTGGGGTCTCAAAAAATCTTAAGATTCATCTGGGCCCAAGGCCTCAAAGAGTCTTAAGACGTTACTGATTTAAATATTTCTTTATAGAAAATTATAAGCTGAGAAGTATTGAAACGCTTTTAAAGGAACTTGCAAAATGGAATTAATTACGATTAAAAATACAAAAACTTATGTAAAATTCTAGTATCGTTTGAAAGTAACGTATTTGAGAGCTAAGAAAACTGTACTATTTGCTTCAAAGAATCTTTAGCAAGGAATAGTTCTTGTTTCCAAGACTTGCCGAATTTTTACTTTTGCTTTATTGCTAACATGGTAAATTAACTGGATTTCAGAAGAAAAACTGAAAAGTAAAAAATTTTTAAATGCATAAAATGTCATTCGAAACTTCTGTAAGGTTGTTAAGGTGTCCAAACACGTTGAAAATTACCAAATTCAATCAAGACAGATATTTTTGTTTTTTATTTTATTAAATACAGCTATCTTTTGATTTTACGAAACGTACTTTGTTTTGTTTCTACACTACCTAGAGGCCAAGTTACAATCAATTTTAGAAATTTAGAAAAACCGGAAGTGGGTTTTTGATCTACCAGAAGTGGGCATTTAAATTGCTCAAAATCTATCATGGCGAGTCTGATAACTCAACATATTACCAATGTATTTCTATAAAACTTTTTGAACCTGATGTTTATGTTATTTTCTAGAGAATGTACTAAAACATTTCTTATTGTATGAATACTTTATGAGTTACGGCTTGTTATTTAAATAACGGTCTCATAAAAATGTAACATTTCTTATAATGTCTACTCAATAAGCTCTAAAATTTTCAAATTTAAGTAAAAAATTAAAATTTTAGTACATTTTCTAGATAAATGCATCTAATTTGTTTTAGTAATACTTTTACTAATATATGTTTATTACTTTTTTATCTAACTGCTTTCAAGTTTTTCAAAAATATTGCTAAAATTTCACTCATAATTGTGATTTATGAAAAATTCAGGTAATTTATTTTAAATTTTGATAGTTTAATAGTAATATTTATTAGTACTGAGTCCTAAAAGAGAATTTATAATAATTTGGTATGCTATTTTGTTAAAAAAAACTTTGAACGTGTTCGGAAACCTTAAAGATGTTAAAGAAAGAATGGAAGAAATGGATAATTTACATAGCTAAATATTGACAGAATTCTAACTTACTTTAACAAAAATGTAAAGAAAGTACAGCCAGAATTATTGTAAGAAAAAATAAATTATGATTTTAGAAATTCATTAATTATACTTAGATTAAATAGATGATTTGTTTAGAAATGAGAATTAAAGTTGAAATTTAATGTCATTCACATTTTAAGCGAACGGTGCTTTTATTACAGGAAATCTGGAGAAATCCTTTTATCATCCCTTAACAAAAAAGGACTATAAAACAAGTCGAAAAAGCCTTGTTTTATAGAGTCTTGAACTATTTATTATTTATTTAGCTGATTTTCTGTTTTTATCTCCAATGTATTTAGTTACATCCTGAATCTCGTTTAGGTTAAGAAAAAATAAAAAGTAATAACTAAAATTATTTGATATTTTAACTCTAAGAAAAAAAAACACTCTGCCAAAAGTCATTTTCCAAAATCTGTCACTTATCGTGATTTCAGTTGTTTTACAGAACGTTAAATGTTATGTTTCTAATTTTTCATGACACATATTTGTTTTTTTCCCTTCCCATAACAAAAATTCAAAATTCTAGGAATTTTATTGATTCGGTTGAGCATAAAAATATTTATTGTAAAAGGTACATAAGCAAAGATTTAGGATTAAAATTAAGTATTCACAAAACAGATTGCAACTAATTCTAGATTGTTAGAATAATAAAATTAAAAATTTCCAGATTATTTTAAAATCACTTTTACACTTTAACACGCTTTTATACAAATAAATAACGTTCTAAGTGAGTGTTTTGAGCTGAATAATTGTATTTCATTGTGCTGGAAGTTTTTAATAGGCTTAGTAATCCCCACTATGTACAGAAAAATATTTTAATCCAACTGAAAATGGATTCCTTAGTGCAACATCATCTTCAACTGGGGAATGTAAAAAATATTTATATTTTTGTTATATATTTAAAATTTTATTATACCTAAAATTTGAAAAAAAATAAACAATGGCAAATAAAAGTATTGTTAAGTTAACAGAACTATCTGCAGAATTTTAAGAGCAGAACAATCACCTTTCAACAACGAAAGTCTTATATTTATTTGTTGAAACTTCAACAATGGAGAGACACAATACTTAAATGCAATTATTGAAACGGTTCATCTTCCCAGTTGTCTAATTTTTATCTTATTGTGTGCTTGAAAACTGCTTTTCTGCGTTTTTATTATTTGATTTGACCAAGTTCTACGTCACTTTTTAACGACTTTCTCTTCGTCTTTTTTTAAAGAACGAAAAAAAACAGTTCTTTTCAGAACTTATTTAGAAACATCCTTTCTCTTTTTGTAAAAAACCAGTTTTAGCCATGGCACAAAAAGCATGGTTTTGGTTGAAGAGAAAGTTTTTCCCCGTGCCTCACGTCAGGGTGCCCACCGCCGCTTTTTTTACTGACGTGAAGGCGACGGTTTACGCGGAGCAATTGACGCTCTTGGATGGAGCGGCCTTCGGGTGCAGCGACATTTCGGAGCTCGGGATTACCCTTCCCGAGGCCGAACAGTCGCCCGACAGCGTGACTTTCCAACACCTGTCGGAATGGACTGTGCGTACCATCCTAGCACAGTCCTGCTCAAAGCTTAGGGCACGCATCGTTTCGCATTTTATTCAAATCGCCGCCCTCCTCCACCAAATGCGAAACGTGCACTCGGAGGTCGCCATCCTCACCGCCCTCTCCAGCGCTCCCATAGAAAGGCTCAGGAACACCTGGTCACGTGTCCCCAAGAGCCGTCGGCGAACATTTCGCACTCTATGGGAGCTGCTGTGCTGTCCCCACGAGACGGACACGGACTGCCCAACGTCCAAGATGGAAAAGGTGTTTCGTTCCAAACCTTTCCATCAGTCCGTCTCCTTGGATCATCTCAGGGCGAGGCCTAACATTCAACATCTGTTAGAGCCTTGCCATTTCACTGAGTTAGATCCGGTGGGCCTGGGGACTTTCACCTTCATGGTCTCTTCGGAACTGGAGCCATGAAGGAATCTATTGAGTATTACCCCCTTCTTCAAAATTTCGCCAAAAGAAATATTTTAAGATCTTTCGAATCAAATTTTATTCTTTTTGTAATCCTGCAGTACGCAGCTTTAAATTCTTTTACATATACTCTAAATTTTAAGAGAAAATTTCTGTCAAAAAATATTTGATTGAATAGTTCTGAACAGAAAATTAGTATTTTATATAAAATGGAAAAAAAAAAATATACATGAAGCTGGTGGAGGAAAGTCATTGCTCTTTCTGACATTAATGGCATCGTAAAACTTTTAAATTTACTTTCAAAAATTCAAAAGATTTGATAATGAAATTTTATTTGCTATCTGAAACCTGATTGCTAATAAGATATTTTACAATTGTTTTATGGAAAAAAATAAACAAAGCAGTACTGAAAATCTCTTATAATTTTTGAAGCTTCAAAGCTGTCAGAAAATTGAATAATTCTCATTAACCATAGATTGAAGAATCAAGTCAGAGACTGACACATTGGTAAGTATTGATTTTTTAAAAAAATTTAGAGTTTTACTGAAATTAATTCTTTTTATTTTGTATGAGACAATAATCTCAGTAATGAATGGTATTCTTTTTTAGCGTCATCTGTGACGACTCAATGGTTTTCAGCTCGTTAACAACACTTAAGAACGAACGCACTAAAGGGGTAGAATTTTATGCATGGTAAAAATCAGCGATTAAAAAATCTTAAGTTGATGAGGAAATCAGCACTCAATAAAAACATGGGCATTTGGATGACATTAGATTTCATGGAAAATATCTGGAACTTGATAAGAATTCTACTTGGCTGGTGATTGGCTACGGAAATAGAGGTAAGTTACATTTAATTATAAAATATTTGTATAATCCCTCGTGTATCTTTTTTGAAGTAATAAACTAAATGGAATTTAATTTTTTACAGATTCGTTCGAGAATACACGATGAAAAAAAAACAATCGTATTTGAATCGTAAAGAATAACATAATCTAGCAGCTGAAAGTGATTGAAAATGATCTACTGTTAGAGTTAAGCAAAAGGGAAATAACTTTGAATGAAAACTTTTTATATAATTACAGTTGTTTTCAGTAATACAAGATAAATTTTGATTTTTATAAAAGAAGAATTTGAAACAATTAAGGATACATTACAATACAGAATATTTAGAAATTAGAAGAAGGGTGTAAAACACAAAAAAAGGACAATAGAAGGGCACACAACTAAACTCTACATAAAAATATAATACCTAAAATTAAAGGATGGAATTCTGAGATAATATTTTCAGATATCATGAAGCAGTATGAAACTGAATGACTTTATAGAGAGAGAAGATTTATACCATAAGAGTTTCAGATAAATATTTTCGAATCAGCAAGATAATTCATATATTAACACAAATAGGCTTTATGAAATGCAATAAAAATGAGTGATTTTTTATAGAGAAAGAAAATTTAAACCATAAAATTTTTTAAGACATGAAAAAAATTTCAGATAAATATTTCCCATTAAGCAAGAGAATTATCTTTACATTATTAAACATTAAGACAAAGTGGTTATGTGAAATGCAATAAAGAAAAAAGCACCTGAAAGAAAGTCAATTTATTTTTCGAATTCTAGGGACTCAAAGGATGGAAAATAATTCTCATAAAAATATGCCAAAACGATAGAAAATATCAATCCAAAGATCTGAATGTAAAAAAATTATTGATAATTAGATTTTTCATACATCTTTGTACCATGCAAAATGTAATGAAAAAAAAAACATAACAAGATAAATGACAAGCATAATAAAAAATTGAAAAAAAATCAGAGACTCTAACAAATATTCAAAAAGAGAGAGACTAAAAAATTTATAAGAAATAAACACTGCTTTAAAGCAATTTAAAAAGATTGATAAAGAAAAGAATTTATACAAATATATAATTTAAAACAATAATAACTAATAATTTTTTGAAAGTAAATTCTAAGGAAAAAAATATTGCTTGAATTTCACCGTAATTTTCTAAAAGGATGGATAAAAGAAAAGAAGTGGAATCATGTTAACCTTTTAAGGAATGGTATAAAAATCAGGCGGAATAATGGCGAAGAACAAATATAGCTTATTGATAACTACAAAACCTAGAAATTGATACCAAATGCTCTAAACAGAGAGGGGTTTTTGATTATTAATGAAATATATATATATATATATACTGCTGGAAGAACGTTAAAAACTGTTTTAGTGCAAAAAATAAAAAAGCACAAAGAAATATTTCTGAAATGAGGTTTCTAGTTTGAAAGATGCAAAGCTGTCTTACAAAAGGAATGATTTATATACAGTCGGAAGAAAGAATACAGGAATAAGGAAATGATGTAATTTACAGAGAATAATGAATTTAGAGCTGCCAGTAAAATCTGTGAATTGAAACTGACCTTTAAGTAAGTTATCTTTAAAGTTTTATATAAATTAATTGTTCATTTTTGGACTTTTCAACAACAAAAGCCATAATACTACAACGAATTATTACTTTTTTAGGTTTATCAAAGAACTCTAAACTTGTTTCTGTAAGCGAAATCGGAACACAAAAAAAGTACCAAATCTCAGCCATTGAGAAATGTTAAGAAGACCAGAGCATCAGGGGCTCAGTGAAAAAAATCAGACTTATTCTTGACAAATATGGGGTATACGCATTTATCTGCAGCTCCGTGAAAGCTTGAAGTTGTTACCGAAGCATTAGAAAGTTTTATTAATTGATAAAGAATTTTGTTAGCATATCATAACTATAAAAAATTGCGTTAAATCCAACGGAAATTTTTGCAGAATCATCTGAGAATAAACAACGCACTCGACGCACCCTGGAACTACAGGCAACGCTTGTTATGTTGAAAGAGCATTTGTAGAACTTGGAAAGTAGCAAAGATACAAAAAGAAACGAAGAACAGCGTTAGTTTTCAAAGAGATTCGTTTTGGAAACAAGAAGCATGGAATCAGGTTTTCAGTTATATGTTTTTATATGAAACTGATTTGTTCCCTAAAAACACAAAAAGGAAGGTTAGAAATCCACTCGTACGAAAAAAATTAGGTCATAAGCAAAAATTAATTCAAAGATTATTATATGGACATTTTGCTAAATCAATAAGACTGATTTGCCCCAGAAAATGTTGGAAACAATTACAGTTGAAAATTCTAAATATGAAAGAGCTTCATTTATTAATTTTGAAGTAAAATGTGCAGAAAAAATATTTTCACACTATTTCCTTTTTGGAATCCTGTTTTTTCTGTAAAGAACTAACCTTTTTAATTTGAAGCCTCAGACTGGGTACGTATCTTAAAAATTATCTAAAAAAATGCCAAGACTGCCATTAATCATTAATTAAAAACAGATGAATTACGCAGTACTATCGACTTGATAATTTCAAACGGTTCTCTACATTTTCTCTCTCTCTTCGGATTTATCTACTTACCATTGTTAAATTGGTCTAAAGACTAGATTGTATGGGATCCTGTCGAAGTGGAAAATTGTTTATCTACTTTTCAACAGTTTGGAGATACAGATAAGTTAGAAAAAGAGAAAGCACTTGCAATAAGCAATGACGTTGATCCAGTTCCAGGAAATAAAAACGTGATGAAGCCCGAGCTCATACCACCATATTTAACAAAAGAAATTTTGCAAACCATTTTGTTTCAGTGAACATAAAAATGCAATTTTTATGTGCTGCAAAGTATAGCCTAAGTATCAAGATGACTTGAGAAAAAGATTTAAGTGAACATATGTGGAAATGACGAATAAAGCAAAAATTCTCGGAAAAAGAATGTTGAGTTCAAAAATGTTTGCACTCAATATACAAGAAAAATCAGCTGGACAGTTGAGGTAAAGTTAAGTTTCATCTTCTTCCGTTGAGTTTCAAGTAAATACTTTGCTTATATTTTTTCTGGTTTCAAATGAGTAAAATAAAGGTGCTTCTTTTACAGGGACAACTGAATACGATAAGCGATTCTGAAAATGGGATCAAGCCTAGCAAAAACAAACGTTATGAAGTAAAGCAAGACAAGTAAACTCCTTAAACTCCATAAAGAAGTCTCCTGAGATAAATAGAACTCAAAATATTTCATGTAAATTCGAGGGGTTTCATGAAAATTAATGGTGGTTGGATTTTTTGATAGCTTTACGGATGGAGGTTAGTGTACTGATGCTTAGTTTTATGTAAAATATTATCAACATTCCCTTTTACATAATCTAAATAAAAATAAAAATTCTTTTTACAGGTTCACCAGAGTATTCTTAGCGGATGTATATAATGCTTTGGGTCTATGGAATAAAGTTCCTCAACATTGGAAACACGGAGGAAGAGGCTAAAATGTAGAGAGGCGTAATGTAGATAATTGTTATTTAGAAAAGGAGAAATTATTAAGAAGTGGTAGTACACATAAACACAAAAATCGTTTTCATCAAAGAATGCTTGGACTAAAATGAAATATAAACGCAAAACAGGAAGCCTAGCCAATAAAACCTAGAATACGAGGAGAAAACATAAGAATAATGTGAATTCAAAAAGTCATTTGATTTCGTATTTAAAATAGTAGCCATAAAGTGCAACCGCCAACGGTGATGCAAAAACATCAGTGAAGACAGACAAACGGCGTGGATTACCCCGGGTATATGGTGACCCACCCCAGCAGCAGCAGTAGAATCATTATTGCCGGTAATTCGTCTTCATCATCAAGAGCAGTATTCTACACCAGATTCTCGGAAATCAAGAAACAGCAGATCGGGCTGACTTAGTGAACAATTTACTGAAGCAGAGACTGTTGGAAATTTACCTCTCGCGCAACATGTTCAGGACTCATTGTGCTATTACCATAGGTTAACCTGAAGGTTGAAACGTTCGCCTGCAAAGTCTGACTTCTGCTGCAGAAACGCCTAGTGTTTGCTTTTATCAAGTTGTTCATCTATCTGGTAGATGCTGACGATTCCAGCCAAAATGTTGATGGAGAATCATAACTGCTCAGTGGGCACCGTGAACGGCCAGTCTTGCTTATTCTTATGCACTATATCAAGAAATATAGGAATCATCGGACAAAAGAACAGTTGCTTTGGAATCTGGGCTTAATGCGCTCTTCTGTAAAATCCGGTAAGTGAAGTCAACAAGAATATTCTTCTTCGATAAAAGCCTGAACTGAATGACAAAGGAAGCGAGCACAAGATGTCACCCTTCAGCAGCCACCAGATTGTGGATTGTGGAACAACAAGGCTACGGCCTACAATTCTTGTGCTTCTAACTTTCTGATCTGCTGCCGTCTCCGAAATCACTTTAATCACACTTTTTGTTCTGGGAACTCCGATCTACAAAAAACTTGGAAGCAAGAAAAAAAATTCAGTTTTGCACAGCTGACGAAACAACTGAGCAAATATTTCTGGAGGGAATGATGAAGTATGTGGGGAAAGTTCACTATAAATTTGTGCCCCCTGTATGTTACTTCATTTGTAAATGTATTTGCATATCCGATTTATTAACATTGCTAAATGGGCCCCATTATCCCGTATATTATAATTCTTTAAACGATTGCCTGCTCAAAAATCTTCAGGGGGCTGGCGTTGACACCTTATTTTCATCATGCCTCAGATTTTATTATTGTCGATTTTTGCATTTACATGTAGAGTTGTTTTTTTCATCACAGAGGTATCGTTTGAATGTTTGAGGATTAACCGCTTTGAAATACACAAGTGCGTTTACGTTTCATCTTAGACCATGCATAATTTGATGAAAAGTTTTTGTTTTGGTGTGTGTGTACTTGTACTTATTAAAAAATCTCCTATTTCTTTCTGCATCATAAAGCTTTTTCTGTATGAAAAAGTTCCTAATTGAAAAGCAATGTGAACGAAATAAGTAAAAGAATTTTTGCAAATGGGCGTACTTTTCTACCGTATAGGTATGATTTCCGAGAATGGAAAGTTTTCTACGAAGAAACACGGTAAGTTTATTTCAGAACTTAATTAAGAATTTTATAGTAATTAAGTAATGTTAGAAGTAATGAATTTTATATCATTCAAGTAGTGATTACTTAAATATTTAGATGTATCTAATGGATAAGTGCATTCTAATTCCAAAATTCCCATTAATAAGATGCAGCTAATGAGACCCGATGAGACTTTTACAGTCCTAACCTTAACGAATCCCAAAAAGACAAGGAAAAAACAATATCAGTTTCTAAATTTCACTGATTTAAAATATCACTTGAGTAGAAAATCTCTTTTTCTCAAGGTACTCAACAACAGTAATGAAAGATTATTTACTTCCCAGCCACAAAAACAAAGATGCAAACGAACTAAATATTTGAAGATTCAGCGGTTTAAATCTTTATAACCTAGTTGATTACTGTTATAGATCTTCTAATCCAAAGCTGGATATTCAATTGATTATAGAAAGCTTATACATTAATGTCTAATTGTCACATTAGTAAATCACCTTTTATATTTATCTTATTCATATATCCCGTTTCTTCTGAAAGTAGAAATTAGTTAAGATTTCAATAACATGAAAGAAATCTAGAGAAAAACTTCGCTAGATTGTAATAACTTTTCTAACATATCACACTAGATTAACAACTAATTCTAGTAACATGGGTTTTTTTTTAATGAAAAATCACTTAAATAAAAATGCCAACCAAACAATGTGAGCGAGAGAGAGCAATCTCTCTCATTCTTTCCAGTCCCTGTTTTATATGAAAGTAGCTGTTCATCCTTTCCAAGACTATTTGTAACGTACATCGCAAACGGATTATCGATGGGGAAAAAAAACTAACGGGGCTGAAGATTAACCCTTAATGTAAGGGACATGTATATTAACAGTAAAGTGGAGTGTTAGGTAAATTGCCAGTTTTGTACATTTCAAAATATAATGATTAAGTTCGAGATCTTACTGAGGGAAACTGAGAAATCGCATAAAAAACTTAAATAAAAGCTGCTTTGACCAATGGGCTGATCCATCTTCCTCTTCGATAATTCACTAGACCTATAGAATTCAAACGACCCTGTAAAAGCTTAACGATTCAAGCAAAAAATCCACTCCAATGAACTTTTACTAATGGATTCAGATTTCTTTACTTTGTAGATACGTGCGAAATAAAGACTTTCGTAAAGAATTAAATTCCAGACGTCTTTTACAGTGTTACGTTGATCAGGGTTAGAGAATGTTATGCAATTTAGCCTTAAAGAACAAGACAGCCCTTTAAGAGAGATGAGAATTTATTGTCGCAAAAACAATCCTTGAAATACGGGATGCAGCAGAAAGTTCCCAAAATAAATCTCAGAAGGTCTTTACAGACTCAAACACAATGATCAGTGTCTAAAGTACACGTATGTAAAAGATGATTCACAAGCATAGTCGAGCTAGTCGGTAATCACGGTCAAGAGAAGTTTACTAATCGCTAGTTTAAACAATACTGACTCGTTTCGGAGAGTATCTCTCTATTTATAGGCCCTTCGGATCCTTTGAGAAAAATTCGCTTGCGTAATAGATCTTGAAATTATTGGATCTCTCCACTAATTTCTAGAAGAATCCATAAGTTCTCGAACTCGCCAAAAATGGTCACTAGCATTGTCAGGAAGTTGCCAAATTTGTCGCCTAAAATGATGCCAACTTGGCGCTATCTCCAAGATTTCGCCAAATTCCGCTTGAATGAACATTATAACGTAAAGGAATATTACTATTGCTTATTGGTATTGCTTGCGAATATTACAATTTTAACATAAAATAAATATAACATAGAGGAATATCAATGCTTTACACATCCAAATATAAATTATTTGCACTATTTTACACAAAATTAGTAAGAATAAGCTTTTTGCGCCTCCTTAAAACACCATCTTTTTTGAAAACGATTTATTTTGTTGAAAAAAGGGTGGCAATAGTGGATGAAATGACCTTAAAAGTGAATTAATTTTAAGTGAATTTAAAGGAAACACGTTCTCTTACTTCGAATAATCCGAATCTTCATACTACATTACCTTATAACTGTTACGTTGTCATAAATGAATAAACTAAATCTCTTTCTTTCCATAGGTCCCACTAAGAACTCTCACTGCAACTGAATAGTTGGGTATAATAATTGACGTGCATCGAATAATGTGTGTCAATGAGAATTCAGAAATAAAAAATAGGAGTGAGATCTACGACTGCTCATACTTACCTAGAGTTCCCCCGGTTCCTTCTTATCATTGTGTTATTCTGTCCACTCAAGTTAACATTTGCATTCAAGACTCTTAACGAATCCACAGTTAACTGAAATTGTTTAAAGTTTACTTGTGTTGGAGGCGTAGAAAATAATACTCACCTATGACTATGAGTAGCCCACACCAGTTCAAAAAAGTATTAGATAGGCACAATTCATTGAAATGAAATCAGAAAATGTTTCCAAGTTTAGTTAAGAGATGGTAACGATTTTGCCTCAAGTTCATAGAAGAAAACTTCTTTAAAAATATATTAGTAAATGATAAGGCTTTAATCTTAGTTAAAATGGAGTTTTCCTGTTCAATATGGTACAATGGACGACGAAAGAAAAAAAATTACCCGTATGCTGATTGTAAAAGAAATCTATTCTTATTTAGTTGATCTCTTTACTCATATTTACACTGTATGTTAAATTGGAAGCAGTGTTTTCTTCCTTCAACGTTGATAGATTTGAATGTATCTCACTTCAGTTTAAGATCCAGATTTTTTCCATTAGCCACATGCTTATAAAAAGAGCATCGTGTAGCTAAGAACTTTTACTGCTCAGATACTTTTACTGCTTCTTAGAGTTGATATTTATGAAAGCTTTAATGCGTGACATCAGGAAGAGTTCAACCACAAAAAAAATATCAGGGAGAGGCAATAATGCAACGATGATCCCATCAATGCCCTCATTGAAAGAACCAATTCATATTTCAAAATGTAAGTAATATTCAGCTGTAACATGACAGACGTATAAAATGGATTTTATGATCAAAAATGTAATGCGTGACATCAAAAAGAGTTAAACACCGAGGAAAATATAAGAGAGGGGCAGTAATAGAAAGAGGATCACATCAATACTACTACCATCCATGAAGGAACTGATTCACATTTGAAAATGTAAGAAATATTCAGATGCACCATGGTTGAAGCTTAAAATTACTTTATTATAAAATTTCTTGCCTTTTATTTATGGCTCTGAAACGTCTGCGCTTATAGATGACGTCAAAAAGTATAAGTCTATTAAAAGCTGTGTGTTGAGTTTTCTGGCACTGATATCAGGAAAAAGCCAAAGAGCAACTCATGCAAAATACATTTAGAGGTTTCATTTATAGTCATTGATATGTCAAAACCGAAATCGTTATTCAAAGCCAGGGGTCATCATGGAAAAAAATATTTATGTTTTGAAGAGAGCCTGTTTGCACCTGAGTGCCACAGGGATAAAATAATTATTTTCTGGTCTACAAATAATTCCTTACAAGTATTTTAGAGAACAAAAGAAAGAGAATTAAATAAGATTACAATTTGAACTTATGCGAGAAATATTTAGAGGAGTTATATTCTTTTCAGTTATTCATATGTCAATTATGGGTCACATGCACGTGGCTTCATCGTTAAAAATTTAGATCCAATTGCAAGGAATTAAAAAAAAAGTCAGTATTAAAACACATAGTGCATGGAAGAGGACAAAGATTAGTATGTGTTACATGGAGTGAAAATAGTATTATAATCGAGATTCGCAGTTCATAATAAAAAATAATTTTTGCCACTCTAAAAAATAAAGAAAAATGGCGGAAAAGAAACCAAAAGATCCCAAGTTTTTTCTTTTTAGTTTTTCGTTTGCTATAAATGCAGTCCACAGTGCATGGAATTTCATTCATTCTAATGCATGGCACACTACAGGTGGACAAATAATTTTTATATAGCTCATGCACAATTCAAATTCCTTCAAAAGTTGAAAAAAAGTTCTCAGCTCAAGGAAAGCTGAGCTCAAGAAAACTCCCAGAATTTGATGATTGAAAGTTAAAAAAATACGTCTATTGTCTTTTATGAGGAAATTTCAAAACTCAAACATAGCTTCAAAAGATTAAGATGGGTAATTTCTCATAGAGAGCTTATATGAGATAAGTGCCGAGGAATGTATGAATATTTGAACCTTCTGACACTATTTACGCTTACACCACTCACTACGTTTACATGCTACTTTAGAGAAGAAAATAATCCACTAAGGAACTCAAAAGAAAAAAAATCCAAGAAAAAACCAATAAAAAAGAAGGCATTTCTTTTTTTGTACACTAATTGATTTTAGAATTTTATTTTATAAAAAAATATAAATAACTTTGTAAATTTTCTAATTTATTGTATATCAATAATGTAGCAAGAACTTTTTGTATGACTTTTTAATCTGATTATATTTGAAGCTGGTAATAATATGTTTAATCTTTCGCTAAGCACTCGTCAAGAAGTTCCTCCCTTGCGCGCACGGTATCACTCAGATGGAGAGGATTTAATCGTTTTATTGGTGAGATTTGACATTAAATTGAGATCAAAATTTTAGATATAAATTTTACAATTTATATATTTAACATATTTACATAAACTGCAGTGTCTGTTATGGAAACTCCTAATATTTGTATTATTTATAGCAATACCTCCCCATCAAAATAATGGATAGTTACTGAAGTAATAGATAGTAAAAAGAAGTATATATATATATATATATATATATCTGTAGCACCCAAGAATTCAATGGACGTTAAGGATTAAATGATACAAAACAAAGGAGCTATGATGTTATGAAAATAAGGAAGGGAGAATAAAAAGAATGTAGCTCCAAAAAATGAAAAAAAGTAGGCTCATAGATGAATTCGTATATCGAAAAATTAAAAAAAGATAAATGAAAATTGAAACCTTCTTTTGTAACTGTCTTAATAAACAAGCTCTCTAATTACATTAAAAAAATAAATAATAAACTTAATGCTGTAAGCAATTGTAATGAATTATTTTGATACAAGCTTAACATCATTGGGAACATACGTTTTTTACACACGTCGCAATTTAATATTTAAAATATATAATCAGAAATTTCAATTTAAACAAAAAAAAAAAATTCACTCAGGTAATGGTTAAGTATCACTGATCACCAGTGGTGCACACAAGGGGGTGTCCTAGGGGTCCGTACCGCCCCCTAAGGCTCTCTATTTATCGAGAGATTGATGATAATCCTATATACTATATATAAGATAAAATTTAATTAAGTACTTATAATTAACAATTTATTTTATTAATTAATGCTAATTATTAATAATAATTTGTTTGAATTAATAATTAGCAACTAATTAATGATTTTTTTAATGTTTTTTTTTAACAAAATTGACAAAATCAGTAGAATTAATTGGTGTTTTCTTGAGATATGACACCAGTTAGGGGACTTTAGACCATGGACTTCCTCCATAAAAAAGTTTTGTGGGTGCTACTGCTGTTCACCATTATCTATTTACATTTTGAGAAACTTGTTGCAGTGTTCATAAATCATCTTACAATGTTAGACGCTCAAGAATGTTTTCGTCGTTTTACACAAAATTTTAATAGTATTTTCTCTTGATCTCCTGTAAAGAGGAACAGTACTTCCTCTCCTCAGTTCTTGGTGTTGTTTATCTTGGTTTTTCAACTTGAACAGCAAAGTTTTTATCAGATATTTTTTTAATCCTTAGTCGTAATGAACGAGGCACGTGAATGTCACTCTCAGGTTTTTTTTCGCACAGCATCTCTCAGATGCATCTCAATTACCAGCAAAAAAACCCTCTTAATGAAGTTGCAAAACAGCTGTTGACAGATATTTTAGTTCAAAGCTGAAAACTACATTATACGTTCCGGAAAACATGAAAAATAACGAAAAATTGAAAAAACATTAAAAATGACGTCCTTGGTCGCGCTGCATCTTTTAGATTCAAATTTTGCTGTCGCTCAAAACGGTAATCGGTCGACAGCATCAATGGTACGCAATCCTAGTGCGGGTAATAAAAGACAGATAAAAGTATTAGGAGCGCGTTCCAACTCATCGTGTGGACGGGACTCTAAAATTATGTTTACTATTCATTTCACAGATTCGTGCACTTAACGGAGGCATAATGCAAAAATAATATCTTTTAAAAATCTTTGTACAATAATACATTTTATAACTTTTTTATTGCACTAATCTCACCTTTTAATAAATTTTTTCATCCCTATAGGTGTTTTCCACGAAAACAGATTAAGAAAAAAAAAACTAAGAAATTCAAGTAAAAAGAAGAAAAAAGACTGACAACAAAAAGTTTGCGTTCTCAATGCTGTAAGGAGATACCATTCATGTACATAGTCTGTATCAGAAGTAACGAGAATGAACTTTTTACGCGACGTAGAGGGACTGGGGAAAATAGGGTTGCGTTGACGGGACATGAAAATGCATTTGTACCGTATTACCCGTCCATTTTCGCGGCAGCACAAATAACGTTCAGAGAGCTATACAAATTGCACAGGAGTGCTCTGTCACGTAGGGAAACGTTGAGAAATCTTGGGTGAATTTAAGGCGATTAAGTTTAAAGAGAAAGGAAAGACGTGAGAGACGAAGAAATAAAGAAGAAGATGTTCAAGTTTTTCATTGATCACTGAGAAAATGGATGGTATGAAGAAGATAGAGAAGATGTGCCAGACTTTTACCACTTCGAAGTCATAGATTCCCGGATGTTTCGTCTCTCTCTTGTACGTCTTTTCCTGATGAAATACCAGACAGAACAGATGGAGCAGTGAGCTCAAAGAGCATGTGCAGCTTTTTTGGACATGAAGGTTGAAAGCCACGCGTCTCGTCTGCACCATGGAAAACCAATGAACATTCTATTGATAAGGATGCCGGACCAGGGAAAAATTGGCCAGTGAATCATCGAAAAAAAGCTGTTCGAAGCATTATTTTAAGAATTCTGGTTTGAACAATGGAAAAATATTTGATTCATATTGCATCTCGATGTTTCCACTCTTTTCTGTGCAAACCCTAGCTCTACTCCAAAGTAATATTCCACAGAAATAATTCTTTTTATACCGAAAACTGAAATACTCATCTCAAGCAAAGTCAATGGAAATAATTACAAGTATGATAAACTGTGAATTTTAACCCAAGATAGTGCTTGATCTCTACTACTGTGTAAAGGAGCGACAATTCTTCGATTTTAGGTAGACAAATTGTAGTACCCCATATGTTCTATATAAGAACATTTTTTTATTGAATCATTCTCGTTAGTTCTCAGACAGACTGTGTATTCTGAAATGTGGAATGTAAACCAATAATTAGAATAATAAACAATATGACCAAGGTTGTGTTGGAATTCAATAAAAAAGTTAAACACACGCATACTCAAGCACACACACACACACACACACACACACACACACACACACACACACACACACACACACACACACACACACACACACACACACACACACACACACACACACACACACACACACACACACACACACACACACACACACACACACACACAAGCTTTCGGCTTGTAAAAGAAAATATCTGGGATAT
The DNA here is from genome assembly GCA_019973975.1 of Trichonephila clavata. Lineage (NCBI taxonomy): Eukaryota > Metazoa > Arthropoda > Arachnida > Araneae > Nephilidae > Trichonephila > Trichonephila clavata. The sequence continues at coordinate 65,176 of BMAO01022826.1, forward strand.
GCGATATGTTTCTGCAAAAGATAGATCATCCTTTTGAGGTGCTACATGCTCAATGTTCTTAAGGGCAGCGTTGAAGTAAAGGAAACCAACTCTACTGTTTTTCGTTTTTAAACAATTACAAACACAACAAGATTAATTTAGAAGCATTTTTTACACCGCTTCAATCAAAAAGTGCATCAAAAATTATCTTAATATACTAATAAACAAAACAAAAGAAAAATAAAAGATAAAAACTGAAAATCAGAAAAAATAAATTGAACAAATCACCTTCTGTTAAACTTTTTCAAGTGTCGTAGAAGATAAATATTATTCATTGCTCAATATTGAAATGCATATCTCTCCCGATCAACATATATTAGTGAATAAAACCGTTTTATGAGTAAGTGTGTAATTAAGATTATAATATTTAATCCTGTGAGATCCTTATAAATAAGGGATTTTATTTATAATGTAATTTAAGAGTCTTTACGCGTTGTTCGTGTCAAAATTTAAATGTGCTTGAACACTAACTACATGCTCAGAGCATCACACATCTTATTAAATACTTTATTTTATTTTTGCCACCATTCTTTATTAAATGTCTTCAAATAAAAATCATATTTCTTAGCTAATTTTCCTGTTTTTTTGGTCGTATTTATATAAGTTCCCCGAACTTCGCGATAGGCGGGACTGAGTAATAACCGCGTAAGTCGAATCCGCGTAAGACGGGGTATGATTTCGCATATAAATATCGATAAATATTATTTTTATAGAGGCTTTCAGACGAAAGAAAATATTAATTTATAGAACAAAATGTTTGATAATGTTATGTAACACACACACGAAATCGTATAATCTGAAGTATTTTGATCTAGAAGATTTCATAAAACCTAATAGAGTAGACTGTCGGTTCAAAGATTTTTTTCCTTTCCTCAACGATTTCTCGTAGTTTTTTTGACTTACTACTATGAGCTCACTCTCTTTCTATTTATCTTGTTCAAATTTTCAATCGTTAGTAAAATATGTTTTAAAACACTTAATTCAGCTGAAATTTTATATACACGCTTATTTTGGATGACAATACAGTAAATTAATTGTAGTTAATAAAAATTAATTGATTAAAACTAATTATTCAAAGAATTGGAAATACAGCTACGTTGGCATCAATTTTTTGCGTTTTAGTGACCATTTGTGTCAAAACTTCAAAAATTTTTTTCTCACATTTTAAAGTTCTTATTTGAGCTGAAATTTTCTAGACACTATTGTTTTGGGTAACAATACGGAAATTTAATTATAATTAATTACAATTATTCACTGAAATTAATTTTTTTAAACAATTATAGTACGGCCACATTCGCTTCATTTTTAACGACTTGGGTCAAAACTTTAAAATATTTTTTTCCCTCAGGTTTCAAAGCATTCAGTAGAACTGAAATTTTATATACACGATTGTTTTGGATGACAATACGATACTTTAATGATATTTAATAAAAATTAATTGCCACTTACGTTGTGATTCTGGCATATGTATATACATATTTATATTAATTGTAACTATTTAATAAAGTAACTAAAATATAATTTTTTTTTCTTAATCTATGTAGGAATTGATTTAAAATTTCTTTTATATTACTTGTTTCAGTATGTGCTTTGTTACACCCTGACTCTCCATTTTATGTTCATTCAAAGCTATCGTGTGTTTTGCTTGCTTTCCTAATTTTTTGTGTGCCGTGTATATTGTTTTATATATAATTTGTATGTAATCAGTTATCGAAAAAAAAGAGACTAAAACTAGCATAAAAACATTCAAAATTTCAAGGTGATTGTGACACCACTCTTTTTGTTTTTAGTTTAGAATATTAATTTTTTGTAATTTGACGTCCATATTGTCCTGTTTTGTGACAAATTGCCTACGTGTATTGGGCCTGATGCACATTAACTCTATCGAGGCCTTCCATGTCAGGTGTGGAAGTATGGAGAGTGGAGTGTTGACTCAGATATCGTGTTTGTCATCCGACCGTGGGTCAAAACTGTACTACACGACATCGCAAACAGTACTCATATTACTTCCACGTGTGAATCGATCAATCGACACCAATTTTTTATGTTATTGTTAGTCGCCGTTGCTTTAAATTTCTTAAATTTTTCGCCGCATTCAACTTGAATATTTTATATGTTTGCTGAAGTAAAATCTACACCGACTTCTTAAGTGCTTTAACACTGGAACATCCGTCGGCGTTCAATAGGACGCCAGAGTCTGTTTAGTTTGTTATGTTTTTCACATTTTTGCAGAGAATTTAAATATTTTTCCTGACTTTAAATCATTTTCCATGGTAATTACACAGAAAAAATTTTGTGGATCTAGATCGATTAGGAGAGTTTTAACAATTAAATATACCTAGAACTTCTGCTGGTGTCGTTTCGTCACCAAGGCAGTTTATCATTATAAATAGCTGTCGTTTAGCAAGACACTATTTACGAAGTAGATACTATTAGTAAAACAAACTTCTCAAAGTAATATCGAACATTTATTTGAGCTTGAATGCAAAGTTATTGGTTACACAGCGAGGTTCATTTCGATTAGGAAGATTTAAAAAGTAAATATACTAAGAACTTCGCTGTCGTTTCGTCACACAGACAGTTTATCATTATAAATAGCTGTCGTTTAGCAAGACACTATTTACGAAGTAGATACCAAAAGAAAAACAAATTCTCAAAGTAATATCGCACATTTATTTGAGCTTGAATGCAAAGTTATTGGTTACACAGCGGAGGCTCTAGATCGATTAGGAGAGATTTAGCAATTAAATATACCTAGAACTTTCGCTGGTGTCGTTTCGTCACCAAGACAATTTACCACTATAAATAGCTGTCGTTTAGCAAAAGATAGTTTACTAAGTAGATACTAGAAAAACAAACTTCTGAAAATAATATCGCATATTTATTTGAGCTTGAATGTAATGTTATTGGTTTCACAGCGGAAATGAATCAGTTATACTAAAATCCTTGTGTTTAGTTACATAGCATTTGTTTATTTGCTTATAAAAAATTTTCATTCTAATTTTGAACTTTGTGAAGAGCAGACATTCTGAAACGATGACTCATACAAAAGGTCCAAGCCCTGATGAAATGGCTTATTTGTTGCGAGATTTTTCCGAGAATGAATCGGATGGTGTTGAGCTGTCTTGTTCTAATTTAGATTCCGATGAAGATATAAGACTGAGTGAAACTGACTGCAAAGAATCTGAAGAAAGTGCAAATGCAATTGATAACTTTCCAGTAAAGCCTGGGATATATGTCGCTAGTTTGGCAGAGAATATATATAGCATAATAGTAATGTTATTGCAAATATTCGTCTCGAAATGTTTTACGAGATAGCAGTTTTCTAATTAGCTTCACGAAACATAATGTCAACGTCAATTTTTTATGATGTAAATGGCCCTAATACATGATAAATACATGAGATAGTATTAAAAAGACTTAAAATTGAACCCTAATGAACCCTAGACCTGCAATTATTTAGTTATTACGATATTTTATATCACGGTGTGTCGAAAATACAGCTGTGGGCGTTCAAGAATAATCGAAATCTCGCAGGTTCTAATGTTAAAGCTTTTAAAATATTACTATAAACTTAGGGAAATACACTTCGAACAAATATAATATCGAGCCAAATGATAATTACAATAAATCTTGGAGTGGCTTCTATTCTCCCTCTGCTTGGTCAAATAACAGTCCAAAATGAAGTGAATTATGACTACCACAGCTCTTTTATGAATTGAAGTTCATTGTGATAGATGAGACGATTCAGACTTTTTTACTGTTCCTTCGGCAACAAAAAACCTATTAGTGAACTCTCTCATTTTTCATTCTTTTTCTCCAGTATGTTTATGATACTGGCGTCGTGTTGCCAGCCCTTTCCTCTTTTTGCCACTGAATTCGCATTTAATGTGTAATGAAGACAAACGTTTTCGTCGGTTAAAGAGTTGTGGTTTTATAAAGGTTACGGTTAGGAGATTAGAGATGGGCAATGTGTTAGAGTTTGTAATAATTTCAAGTCTTGATTTGAACAAAGTTTATTTATCGTCTTCTTAATTTACATTCGGCTGCTATCTTTGGGAAAAGAGTTTGGATCCGATTAGAATTTTCTCTTCCTCTTGTCGCCAATCAATGATGTAAAAAAATTGTTTTTTTTTATTGTATTTATCCTGTTTTTTGTAAAACTATTTTAGAGCAATAACATTTATTTGTACAAAAGAAATGTGCAAAGTTTGTGTAGCAATCCTTACTTGTTTTACAAGAATTTCTTCAAACATTTCTTTTCACATTTCGGAAGCGAGGAGCTTACAGTAAAATAAGAAACCCATTTTAGACACACGCAGATTAAAGAAAATCTCCCGTTTTCTTTCAGATTTGAAAGTTGATGCGAGTGTATTGATTCAAATTCCAATTAAACGTTATTGTTTTCAAAACATCTCATTTGGCAAATTAAGTTTACATATTTTATAAATAAAATGACGATTTTCAGGAGAAAAATGACTCACACTCACTCAGTCAAACTGAAATATCCGGAATTATTAGATATTCAAACTTGAAATATTACAGGCATGATTCTTTTGTTGAGTTGAGATCCACTAAAAACTGATTTCGCTGAAATCAACTCCATAGGGAGAGGTTATGGGGGCGTAAATGATAAATATACGCCTGTTTTAGAAATTCAATTCCTGATCTTTCTAAATCAAATCAATTTTTGAATTCGATCGAAAGCTTAATGCTAAGAATTAGAAATCAATAACTTGAAAACAATATAGAATTATACATAACGACTTGTTAATTATATTTTTTGAAGGAAATCGTTTACTATTTTAATAACTGCTTTTCATAAGTGTATTTTGTAAAAATAATGGAATAGAACAGAAATAAAACGCAGTCATACCATTGGTGAGTAAAATAAATTTATGACTGGTTTTTAGCTTTTCCTCTGTCATCTTCCCAGGAGATAACGGATATGTAAACACAGCAGAAGAATAAATAGTTCAAATTTACTTTGAAATGGATCTGTTTTTCATATGATTCGTTTATTCTTGGTGGTAAAATGGCTCAGACAGTAGTGTATTATAGTCCCCATTATTCTTTTATTAGTTGAGCAAATAGGGAAAAATGGAATGATTTAGATGACTTTTTTGTTATTCTATGAAGCCGACAGAAAATCCATTTGTGTACTCATTAGCTTGAGATCCTTGTTTAATGGATAATGTTGGCTTGATGGACGTTCCTTATTATTTCTAGCAGGTGAGTCTTGTATTGTAAAAGATTACATCATTATCAATATTGTTATGTTTATCGGGGTTCGAGTATTTTATGCAATTCATTCACAATGTACAAGACAGTTCTTTAAGAGTTGTGCAAATTTATTGTCGCAAAAACAATGTTTGAAATATAGGATGCAGCAGCGAGATTCAAACAATAAATCTCCGAAGGTCTTCACACCTCTAACAGCACACAGATACAATTATCAGTATCGAAAATACACGTATGTAAATGGCTATCCACAAGCACAGCCGAGCTAATCATGGCCAAGGAAAGTTTACTAATCGCTAGTCAAAGTAATGCTGACTTCTCGCTGGTTGAAACAAGACTGACTCGTTTCAACGAATCGTTCTCGATCTGTCCTTCGAGAAAAATCCGCTTACGTCATACATCGTGAAATTAGTGGATTTCTCTACTTATTTCTAGAAGAATCCAGAGGGTCCCGAACTCGCCAACATGATCAACAAGGTCACCAAAAAGATCGCCAAAAATGATGCCAACTTGGCTCTATTGCCAATATTTCGCCAAGTTCCTATTGAATCGCCATTATAACGTAAGTGACACAGTTGCTTGTGAATATTACAGATTAAGCATAAAATTAGTACAACATAGAGTAATATAAATGCCATACACATCCTGATACAGATTATTTACACTATTTTATTCAAAATTCGTAACAGTATGAAGTAATATTTTTGGTGCCAGTTACAAGAGAACAGCAAATAAATGAGCGAATTAAAAAGTGAAACTACCCAAATTCTGAAAAAAATAATATTATTACAATTTTACTTACCTTGTTATCTTTAATTGAAAGCTCCACTCAGTTTTACTTGAACTAGATTCCTTTATGTCATCACTCAGGTCTATTGCTACTATTGGTGGGTTCAGTCAGGTCTATTGCTACTTAACCAATCTCGCTGAAAAGCTCTCCATACTAAGGAACCATCCCTTACCTTTTTCCTAACACCCGCTGACGCAACGTTGCATTCCTAAGTAATCTTCTTCATGCTGTTTTCAAATTTGTTTATATAGTAATGCTTATTTGCATCTATCACAGTTCCATAACAAGGCTTGATTCTCATATCAAAAAACGTTATAACTAAAACCCAGAAGCTAATTTATGGAAAAGGGCGTGAAAATTTGATGTAATATATGAATGACAAACCAAAATAAATATGAACTGGTACTAAAGAACTTAATTTATGCTTTTGAAGGCAGTTTTAAATTTAAGAAAATTGATTCAATATTTATTTTACACTTATTGCATTTATTCATTATTTCCATTTATAGATTTTGTCATTGAGGATGACGTTTACAACAAACACACAGTGCTTCTCTTTTCTCTTTTACACTCTCATCATAATTTCATATTTACTTCTTTTAAAGATCTCGAGGTTATATTAGATTCAACATAAGTTTCTTATAATCAGTAACTTTTATATGATGTTGCATATACAAGTGTTCAGTACCTTATGCCGACGGTTCACGATTACAGTTTCCAGGAGGAAAAATGTAAAAATTTCAGATACAAAAGTATGTCCTGTAATTTGCCATATATTTTTATAACGATGAATTGTGGAATTGACTTCCAATACGTTGTTGCGTTTGCCACTTTCTAAGGTATCTACCCGTATTCCTTTATATAGATTTGTACTCCTTTTTCGTAAACCATACTCCTTTTAAAATTTGTACAGCCAAATACACTTTTCGTACTCTAAAAAAATTATATGAAGTTTAGTGGGAAATTTAAATTTTTGCAGCTCTTTAAATGTTCGTGTGTATCCATTCCCGTTCTAAGAGTTTACATTATTAGAAAAATTTGGACTCTCACCTTTCAGTAGCGAATTGAATAAGAGACCAACAATAAGTTTTATTTTCCCCCGAATAGAATTGCATCACTACGAGGATCCCCCTTAGATAAACGCTTATTTGGAATTGCTTATAAACTAAACAAGTGTGTTCTTTCAATTATGTTTATTTCAGGAGGAACTTTGGTTTATTTTTTTCATGAAATACAAGTTTTAAAGAAAGTCCTTTTTCCTTTCAAACGTATTTGCTTAATAATATGAATATTTGTGTATTATATTAAAATTTGGAACTATCCAAAATTATATGATTTTTTTTCCTCTAAAAGCTTTTAGAATTTTAGAAATGCTGTTACAATCCTTGTACGTATTATATATTTAAAAATAAAAGAGACTGAATTCTATAACTGAATTCAGGCCTCGCTTATAAAAATAAAAAAATAATTGTTTTTTAGCAACAGATTGTAAAATGTACTGAAATAAGAATAGGAATAGCATTTTTAGATATTCAGAATATTTTGACAACTGTAAGCCATATATTTACATTTAAGTTTCTTTAAATTTTAAAAGAAATCGTAAGCAATTTTGCGAACAGGTTGACATTGAATATAAATTCTTTGCCTAGTTAAAATTTAAGTGTTATATTTTGATAGCAGCACACACTAAAATAATGCGCATATGCAGTTAGTTATAAGGACCACTTCAGAGATATTTAAATTTTTAGAATTACTCTACATGTACGAAAACATTCATTCAAAACCATACATATTATCTTATACTCTGCCTTCTCTACATCAAGCATTATTTTTTTATATTCAAAATTGTAATATAATAACATTTCAATAGAAAAAGTTAGGTGATATATATAAATGTCATGTTGATAATAAAGTACGTAAGGCCATTGCAATGACTTTTTAAACCTTTTAAACTTGAGATTACGTTTCTGAAGATGGTTCCTGGATTTATAAAGACCAAATGGGAATACATACTAAAGAATAAGCAACATGCGATGCGATGTAAAAAAAATTTCAATATTTCTTTAAAGATACATTATCAGCTGAATAGCACTGAAACGGTTTTAAAGAAACTTGCAAAATGGAATTAATTACGATTAAAAATTCAAAACTATATCTAAAATTCTAGTATTGTTTGAAAGTAATGTATTTAAGAGTTAAAAAAAACTGTACTGTTTGCTTCAAACAATCATTAGCGAGAAATAGTTCTTGTTTCCAAGGCCCACCGAACAGGAAGCAAGTAAAACTCTCATTTATTTTTCTTTATTACTAACATGGAATATTAACTGCATTTCAAATTAAAAGCAGATAAGTAAAACTTAAATAATCATAAACACATAAAATGTCATTCTTCATTTCTTTAAGATTGTTAAAGGTTTGTAATTTCTTAAAGAAAGGATGAGAAAGAAATGGAAAATTTACATAGCTAAATATTAAAAGAAATCTTCTAACTTACTTTAAAAAAATTTAAAGAAAGTGCGACCAAAATTATTGCAAGAAAAAATAAATTATGATTTTAGAAATTCATTAATTATACTTAAATTAAATAGATGATTTATTTAGAAATGAGATTTAAAGTTGAAATTTAATGTCATGCACAATTTAAGCGAATAGTGCTTTTATTACAGGACATCAGGAGAAATCATTTTATCATCCCTTAACAAAAAAGGACAATAAAACAAGTCGAAGGAAGTAATGTCCTGAATTTTTTATTATTTATTTAGAAGTTACATTATTTTCTGTATCTATTTCCAATCTAGTTAGTTGCAGCCTGAATCTCGTTTACGTTTAGAAAAATTAAAAAGCAATAACTAATATTATTTGATATTTTAACACCGAGGAAAAAAACTCTGTGTCAAAAGTCACTTTCCAAAATCTGTCACTTATCGTGATTTCAGTAGTTTTACATAACGTTAAACGTAAAGTTTCTAATTTGTCATGTGACATATTTGTTTTCCCCCCCTTCCTATACGGAAAATTCGAAATTCGAGTAATTTTAAAGATTTAGATGAACATAAAATATATATATTATAAAATGTACTTATTCAAAGATTAAAGATTTAAATAATGTATTCACAAAACTGACTGCAACTAATTCTGGAGTTAATTACTAGCTAATAATCATAAAATTAAAAATTCCCAGATTATTTTAAAATGACTTTTACCCTTTAAGATGCTTTTATACAAGTAAATAACATTCTAAGTAAGTGTTTTGAGTTAAATATTTATATTTCATTGTGATGGAAGTTTTTAATAGGCTTAGTAATCCCCAGAATGCCCCACAACCATTTCAAACCTACGCTCAGGCTGCCAAATTTATAACTGTAAGCAATTCCACACAAACGGATGAAAATATAACAAAAATAGTTTGTCCACCTATAAAATTACTTCAACCAACTTCATCCCTCTTGAAACAAAATACATCAATATCCACATCATTGTCAACCCAGACAAACCTCTTGTCTGCCGCCTCTTCAATAGCAGATACAGTGTCAGAACCTCAGCCACCTATTCCTATGTCTACTGCCGTGCTTTTCACCACGAATAATTTGTTCAGCCCTATGGAAACGTCATCCAATATATCTGCTTCCTCATCCAACTCCTTAACAATTGAAATTCTTCCATCTATACCATTACTTGATACAGAGACATCCAATAGTCGAACCTCTGCTGCATCTAAAGCAGCAAAAAGTTTGAAGCAAAATTTTAAAGATAGGAAAAAGCGTTTAAAAGCAAAAAAACAAGAGATCGAAATTAAAATGACACCTCACAAGCCGAAGAAGAGTTTTGTGCACTACACCTCAGAAGATGAGGATGTGATACTCTATAACGTCAGTGAACAATTGATGGATAGCCATTATGAAACTGGTTTTAGCCACTACATGACACCGACAAGAAATCGGAAAAAATAATTAGACTGATTATATAAAATTTTATTTGTAAATAACTTGTTCAGATTTAAAGTCATTTTTTACATTATTTTCGAAATTTTTAAACTTGTTTTATAGTATTTTAATCGTGTGAAAGAAAAAGAAAAGAAAAACAATTTTTTTAAATACAATTTTAATGAATTATATATTTTGTTATGCTCTATTTCCTGTCAATTTTTAAATATCAGATTATATTTTTTTAGAATTTTTATGGAAATTAAAACAAATGTTTGGCGCAGCTTAGCCGAGATCGGCTCTTGCGCCATTAAACACTATACTCTCTCTCTCTCCCCAGAATGCACCGAAAAATATTGTAATTTAATTGAAAATGAATTCATCATTGTAAAATAAGCTTCAACAGGAATGTATGAAATATTTCTTTTTTTTGACATATATATATAAAATTTTATTAATACCTAAAATTTGAATTTTCTTTTTAACAATGGCAAGACGAAGTATTGTTACATTAACAGAACTATCTGTAGAAACTTAATAACAGAACAATCCCGTTCAAACAACGAAAACCTTACATTTATTTGTTACTGTATCAACAATGGCTCAAAACGATACATAAATGCAATTGTTGAAATGTTTAATCTTCCCAGTTGTTTAATTTTTTTCTTGCTGTGTGCTTGCAAACTGCTGTTCTGCGCTTTTTATATTTGATTTGACCAAGTTCTACGTCACTTTTTAAAGACTTTCTCTTCGTCTTTTTTTAAAGAACGAAAAAAACAGTTCTTTTCAGAACTTATTTAGAAACATCCTTTCTCTTTTTGTAAAAAACCAGTTTTAGCCATGGCACAAAAAGCATGGTTTTGGTTGAAGAGAAAGTTTTTCCCCGTGCCTCACGTCAGGGTGCCCACCGCCGCTTTTTTTACTGACGTGAAGGCGACGGTTTACGCGGAGCAATTGACGCTCTTGGATGGAGCGGCCTTCGGGTGCAGCGACATTTCGGAGCTCGGGATTACCCTTCCCGAGGCCGAACAGTCGCCCGACAGCGTGACTTTCCAACACCTGTCGGAATGGACTGTGCGTACCATCCTAGCACAGTCCTGCCCAAAGCTTAGGGCACGCATCGTTTCGCATTTTATTCAAATCGCCGCCCTCCTCCACCAAATGCGAAACGTGCACTCGGAGGTCGCCATCCTCTCCGCCCTCTCCAGCGCTCCCATAGAAAGGCTCAGGAACACCTGGTCACGTGTCCCCAAGAGCCGTCGGCGAACATTTCGCACTCTATGGGAGCTGCTGTGCTGTCCCCACGAGACGGACACGGACTGCCCAACGTCCAAGATGGAAAAGGTGTTTCGTTCCAAACCTTTCCATCAGTCCGTCTCCTTGGATCATCTCAGGGCGAGGCCTAACATTCAACACTTGTTAGAGCCTTGCCATTTCACTGAGTTAGATCCGGTGGGCCTGGGGACTTTCACCTTCATGGTCTCTTCGGAACTGGAGCCATGAAGGAATCTATTGAGTATTACCCCCTTCTTCAAAATTTCGCCAAAAGAAATATTTTAAGATCTTTCGAATCAAATTTTACTCTTTTTGTAATCCTGCAGTACGCAGTTTTAAATTCTTTTACATATACTCTAAATTTTAAGAGAAAATTTCTGTCAAAAAATATTTGATTGAATAGTTCTGAAGAGGAAATTATTATTTTATATAAAATGGAAAATAAATTGAGCAGGAAATTGGTGGAGGAAAATTATATTGCTTTTTCTATTATCAATGGCGGCGTAAAAAAGTTTTAAATTTAATTTCAAAAATTCAAAAGATTTGGAAAAATATTTATTTGCTATTCTGAAATCTGTGATTGCTAATAAGATATTTATATAAATTTTGAAGAAATTAACAGAACAGTTTTGAAAATCGTTTGTAATTATTGAAGCTTCAAAGCTGTCCTAAAATTGAATAACTCCAAGAAACCAAGGACTGAAGAAACAAGTCAGAGATTTATCCAACTTTTGCTGCTAGAAGAATTTGTGTATTTAAACTGACCTATTGGTAAGTTTTGATTGTTTTTTAATTTAGTACTTTACAGAAATTTATTCCTTTTTATTTTGTCTGAGACAACAATATCAGTAATGAATGTTATTCTTTTTCAGTGTCATCTGTGACGACTTACAGCGTTACGGAACTTTAACAACACTTGCGAACGCAATATATGGATAACATTTTTGGATGGTAAAAATCAGCGGTCAAAAAATCTTAAGTTGATGAAGAAATCAGCTCTCAATAATAATAAAAAAAAAACATGGTCTTTTGGATGACAACAGATTTTATGGAAAATATGTGGAATTGATAACAATTCTACTTGGCTCGTGATTGGCTACGGAAATAGAGGTAAGTTACATTTAGTTACAAAATATTTGTATAATCTCTCGTGACTATCTTGTTTGAAGTAATAAACTAATTGGAAATTTAATTTTTTACAGGTTCGTTCGAGTATACTCAACGAAAAAATTATCGTAGATGAAAATGTCCTTTTCCTTTTCGAATTTAAAGAATAACAGAATCTAGCAGCTGACACTGATTGAAAATGATCTATTGCTAAAAGTTAAGCAAAAGGGAATGAACATTTCTTTCGTAATTACAGTTGTTTTCAACACTACAAGATATTTTTCGATTTTAATAAAAGTACAATTTGAAACAATTAAGGATATATTACCATAAGGATAATTTTTTGAATTTAAATGAAGAATATGAAAAAAAAACACAAGAAAGAACAATGGAAGGGTTCAAAACTGTATTCTACATAAAAATGAAGTACTTAAAATTAATGGATGGATTTTCAGATAATATTTTCAGATTTTCTTCAGCTGTATAAAACTGAATGAATTTATTGAGAGAGAAGATTTATAACAAAAAATGTTTAAAAAAAAAGGAAAAAAGTTTTAGATAAATATGTTCCATTTAGCAAGAAAAATCTTACATTAAGACGAAGAGGTTTTATGAAATGCAATAAAGAAAAGCAAGCACCTAAAAGAAAATCCTTTTATTTTGAATTTATTTACTAATTCAAGTGCAGTCTAAGGATGGAAAATAATTCTCATAAAATTATGCCAGAATAATAGAAAATATCAATCCAAAGATCTGAATGCAAGAAAATAATTGAAAATCAGATTGTCATTTTAATACTACTATGCAGAATATAATGAAAAAATGTAAAATGAAGAAAAAAAAAAAGAACTTTTTTATACATTATGTCAAAGAAAAGCAAGATAAAAATTTTAAAAAAATCAGAGTGGATAATAAATATACAAAATAGACAAAAAGTAAGAGACTACAAAAATTAATAAGTGATAAATATCGCTTGAAAGCAATTTTGACGAAGAAAGATATTTATACAAAAATATAATTTAGTACAATAATAGCTAAAAATTTATCGAAAGTGACTCCTAAGGGAAAAAATTTTGCTTGAATTTCATCGCACTTTTCTAAAAAGACGGACAATAACATAGAAGCGTTGTCATATTAACTGTCTAAGGAATGGTGCAAAAAGTGGGTGAAATAATGGCGGAGAGCAAGTTTGGCTTATTAATAACTACAAAACCTTGAAATTGATTTGGAATTCTCTAAACAGAGAGAGGTTTTTGATTATTATTTAAATTTTTATAGTGCTTGAAGAACGTTAAAAACAGTTTTTAGTGCAAAAAATAAAGTAGCACAAAGAAATATTTCAGAAAAGAAGTTTCTACTTTTTAAAAGATGCAAAGTTATCTCGGGTGTTGTTATCTTTAAATAAAGAAGGATCAAAGAATAAATGAACTAGGAAGTGATGTTATCCAGAGATTTATGAATTTAAAGCTGTCAGTAACATTTTGTGTATTGAAACTGACCTTTAAGTAAGTTATCTTCACAGTGTTATATAAATTATCTGTTAATTTTAGACTTTTTATAAAAAAAAAACGCCATAATACTACAACGAATTTAATTCTTTTTTAGGTTTATCAAAATACTCTCAACTTGATTCTGTAAGCGAAATCAGAACACAAAAAAAGTACCAAATCTCACCCATTGTGAAATCTTAAGGAGACCAGAACAACAGGAGCGCAGTGAAAAAAATCAGACAAAATGTTGACAAATATGTGGTATACGCATTTAACTACAGCTTGTGAAAGCTTGAATTTATTACCGAAATATTAGAAAGATTTATTCATTGATAAAGAGTTTTATAAGCATATCATATCTATGAAAATTTGCGTTAAATTCAATGGAAATTTTTGCAGAATCATCCGAGAAAGAAGAACGCACCAGACACACCCAGGAGCTACAGGCAACGCTTGTTATGCTGATAGAACATTTGCAGAACTTGGAGAGTAACAAAGATACAAAAAGAAACGAAGAACAGCGAGAGTTTTCGATCAGTTTCATTTTGGGGGCAAGAAACTTGGAACCTTATTTTCAGTTATGTGTCTTTACATGAAATTGATTTTTTCCCTAAAAAGACTAAAAAAAAAAACTTAGAAATGATCTCGTACGAAAAACATTAGCACTTAAAAAAAATTAATTCAAAGAATATTTTGTGGACATAATGCTAGATCAATAACACTGATTTGTTGCAGAAAATGTTGGAAACAATTACAGTTGAAAATTTTAAATATGAAAGAGCTTCATTGTTTAATTGTGAAGTGATAATTTGCAGAAAAAATATTTTAACATTATTTCTTTTTGGCATCACTTTTTTTCTGTAAAGAACTAACCTTATCAATTTGAAGCCTTAAACTCAATACGTAGCTTAAAAATTATCTAAAAAAATGCCATGACTGCTAGATAAAAAATTCATCGGGAATAGGATCAGTGATTACAGTAATCATTATATACAACAGATGAATTATTTAGAACTATCGATTTGATTATTTCAAATGATTCTCTGCATTTTCTCTCTCTTCGGATATATCTACTTACCATTATTAAAATGGCCTAAAGAATAGATTGTATATGTGGAAGTGGAAAATTGTTTTTCTACTTTTCAAGAGTTTAGAGATACAAATTTCTTAAAAAAGAGAAAGCACTTGCAATAAACATTGACGTTGCTCTATTCGAGGAAATTAAAACATGATCAAGTACGAGCACATACCACCAGTATTAACTAAGCAAACGAAAACTTAGCGAACCAATTTGTTTTAAAGTGAACATAAAAATACCATTCTGATGTCCTGCAAAGTTTGGCCTAAGTATCAAGATGACTTGAGAAAAAGATTTCAGGGAACATATCTGGAAATGATCAATAAATCAAAAGTTCTTGGAAAAAGAATGAAGAGTTCAAAAATGCTTCCTTCTAACTCAACTCTGGGCACAATTAAGGTAAACTTAAGTTTGATATTCTCACATTGAGTTTAAAGTAAATACTTTGTTTATATTTATCCTGATTTCATTAGATTAAAATAAACATGTTTCTTTTACAGTGTGAACTGAATACGATAGGTAATTCTGAAAATGGGAGCAAGCCTGCTAGAACAAACATAAGAAATATTAAATCAAGACAAGCAAACTCCTTAAACGCCATAAAGAAGTCTACTGAGATCAATAAAACTCAAAATATTTCATATAAATTCGAAGGGTTTCATGATATTTAACGAGGTGGAATGGAGGTGTTTGGAATTTTTGATAGCATTACGGATGAGGGTGAGTTTACTAATGCTTAGTTTTATGTAAAATAATATCAATATTCCATTTCACATAATATAAATAAAAACTAAGATTCTTTTTACAGATACGCCAGAGTATTCTTAGCGGATGCATATAATGCTTTGAGTCTATGCAAAAGTGTGCCACAATATTGGAAACACAGGGGAAGAATTTTATGTAAAAGTATAATCGAACTATTTCATATATACAAAAGAATTCTCAGACAGAAAATTTCCTAAGAGACTAAAATGTAGATACATTGTGATTTAGAAAAGGAGAAATTTTTAAGAGTGGTAGTACACATAAACACAAAAATTGTTTTCTTTAAAGAATGCTTGTTCTAAAATGAAATGTAAATGCACAACACAGCAACACATTAAAATCTAGAATACGGGGAGAAAACATTAGAATAACGTGAGCGTTCAAAAAGCAATTTTAAACCATATTTAAAATATTCGCCAGAAAGTGCAACCGCCAACGTTGATGCAAAAATAGCAGTGAAGACTGACGAACGTTGGGAATACTCCAAGTATATGGTGACCCACCCCAGCAGCAGCAGCAGTAGAATATATTGCCGTTAATTCCTCTTGATCCTCTAGAGCAATATTGTACACCAGATTCTCGGAAATCAAGAAACGGCAGATCGGGCTGAACTAGTGAAAAATTTACCGAACCAGACTGTTGGACAATTTACCTATCGCTTAACATGTTTAGAATCTCATTGTACTAGTATCATATACGTCGCCGAAAGTTGGAACATGCTCCTGCAAAGTCTGACTTCTGCTGCAGAAAAGTCCAGTGCTTGCTTTCATCAATTTGTTCCGGCAAAAGATACAGTCCTATTTGGTAGATACTGAAGATTTGAGACTAAATTTTGATGAAGAATCATGACTGCCTTAAGGTTACCGAAAACAGACAGACTTGTTTACTTTTATGAACTATATCAAGCAGTATAGGTATCATCGGAAAAAAGAACAGTTGCCGAGGAATCTGAGCGTGCTGCACTCTTCTGTAAAAGATGGCATGCTAAGTCCACAAGAATATTCTTCTTTGATCAATGCCTGAACTCAGTGACAAAGGGAGCGAGCACATAAGATCTCGCCCTTCAGCAGCCACCAGGTCGAGGATTGTGGAACACTAAGGCTACGGCTTTCAATTCTGATGCTTCTAATTTCCTGATCTGCCACCGACTTCAAAATCCTTTAAACCACACTTCTTGTACTTGGACTTCTTCCTGAAAATACCGGGAAGCAACAAAATTTTTCTTTTGCACAGCTGATGAAACAACTGAGAAAATATTTCTGGAGTGAATGATGGAGTATGTGTGGAACGCTCACCGTTAATTCGTGTCCCCTCTGTGTTATTTCATTCGTAAATGTGTATCCATTTTTGATTCATTAAACTGCAAAATGGGCACCATTATACCGTATATTATAACTCTAGAAACGATTGAGAGCTCAAAAATCTTCAGGGGGCTGACATTGACACCTTTTTCTCACCATGATTCAGTTTTTTTTTTATTTTTCCGTTGTTTGCATTTACATGCAGAGTATTTTTTTCAATTTAACATCACAGAGGTATCATTTCAATGTTTGAGGAATAACCACTTTGAAATACACAAGTGCGTTTACAATTCATCTAGGACCATGCATTCTCGGATGAAAATTTTTTTGTAATGGTGTGTACTAGCACTGATTAAAATTTCTCCTGTTTCTTTCTGCATCATAAAGCTTTTTCTGTAAGAGAGAAAAAGTTCCTAATTGAAAAACAATGTGAGATTAATAAGTAAAAGACTGTGGAGATGGGCGTACATTCATGACACTTAGGAATGATTTCCGTGAATGGAAGGTTTTCTACGAAGAAACGGTAAGTTTATTTTAGAACTTAATTAAGAATTTTATAGTAATTAAATCATGTGTGAAATAATGGATTTTATATCATTTATATAGTGATTGTTTAAATATTTAGATGTTTCTTTTTTTAATTGCTTTCTATTTCAAAAATTCTCAATAATAAGACATATCTACTGAAACCCGATGAGACATCCACTGTCCTAACTTTAACAAATCTCAAAATCACAAGGAAAAAAATAATTTCTATATCTTAATTTGATTTATAATAATAATTTAGTTGAAAAACTTTTTTCTCACGTTACTCAACAACAGTGATAAAATATTACTCATTTTCCAGTCATAAAACAAAGATGTAAACATATTAAATATTGGATGATTTACAGTTTTAAATCTTTATAACTTAGTTGATTACTGTAATAGATCTTTAATCCCAAAGCTGGATATCCACTTGGTTATAGAAACCTGATAAATTAATAACTAGCTGTCGCTTCATTAAATTATCTTTTATATTTATCTTATTCATATATACCGTTTTTTTTCTGTAATTATAAGGCAGTTAACATTTCCAATAACATCAAAAGAAATCAAAAGGGAAACTCAGTGAGACAGTAATCCCTTTTCTATAATATCACATGCATAACTAGGACATATTAACAATTAATTCAACCAACAGGAGTGAATTTTTACTTAAAAATGATTTCCATAAAAATGGCAACGGCACAATGCGAGCGAGCAATCTCTCTCCGTCTTTATAGTTCGAGTATTATATAAAAAACAGCATTTTATCCTTTCTGAGACTATTTGTAACGTACTTCGCAAACGGATTATCTATGGGGACAAAAACTAACTGGGCAGTAGATTAACCCCTAATGTAAGGGACATTTATGTTAACAGTAAAGCGGAGTTTAAGATAAATCATCCTCTTTTGTACATTTTAATTACTAGTGTTTAAGTTCGGGGTGCTAGTGTAAGAAACTGAGAAATCGCATAAGGAATTTACTTAAATAAAAGCTGCTTTGACCAATGGGCGAGGATCCCATCTTCCTCTTCGATAATTCACCAGACCTGTAGAATTCAAACGACCATGTGACAGTTTAACGATTCATGGAAGAAATCCTCCCCTGTGATCTTTCACTAAGGGATACAGATTTCTTTACTTCGTAGAGATGTAAACGTGTGAAATAAAGACTTTCGTAAAGGATTAATCTCCCAACGTCTCTTATAGTGTTACGTTGATCGGGGTTCGAGAGTGTTATGCAAATCAGTCACCAAGAACAAGACAGTTCTTTAAGAGGGATGGGAATTTATTGTCCCCCAAAAAAATCCTTGAAATAGAGGATGCAGCAGCAATATTCACAAATTACATCTCAGAAGGTCTTTACACCTTCAACAGTCCCAAACACAACTATCAGTGTCTAAAATACTCATATGTAAAAGATGATTCACAAGAATAGCCGAGCTAATCGGTAACCACTGTCAAGGCAAGTTTACTAATCGCTAGTCAGAACAATACTGACTCGTTTCGGAGAGTATCTACTATTCATATTCACGGCGGTTCCTTTGAGAAGACTCCGATTGCGTCATAGAACTTGAAATTATTGGATTTCTCCACTAATTTCTAAAAGATTCCATGAGGTCCCGAACTCGCCAAAAATGGTCGCTAACATGGTCGGCAAGTTGCCAAATTTTTCGCCTAAAATAATGCCAACATGGCACTATCGCCAAGATTTCGCCAAATTCCGATTGAATCACCATTATAACATAAAGGACGGAGTTGCTTACGAATATTAAAATTTTAACATGAAGTAAACATAATATAGAGGAATATCAATGCTTACACATCCAAATACAAATTATTTACACTATTTTACACAAAATTCGTAACAATAGGCTTTTTGCATCTTCTTAAAACACCACCTATTTCGAAAATGATTTATTTTGTTGAAAAAATGGTGGCAATAGTGGATGAAATTAACATTAAAGTGAATTAATTTTAAGTGAATTTAAAGGACCACATTCTCCCGCTTTGAATTATAAGACATTTCATATTACATTACCTTATAACTTTTAAGTTGTCATAAAAGAATAAACTAAATCTCATTCTTTTCATAGGTCCCACTAAGAACTCTCTCCGCAACAGAATACGTTGGGTATATAAAATAGACGAGCATCGAATAATGTGTGTTAATGAGACTTCAGAAATAAAGAATAGGAGTGAGATCTACAACTGCTCATACTTACCTAGAGTTCTCCTGATTCCTACTTGCCACTGTGTTACTCAGTCCATTTACGTTAACATTTGAAAAGAAGACTTTTAACGAATCCACAGTTAATGAAATTGATTAAAATTTTCTCGTTTTGGAGGCATAGAAAATAATACCAAATTATGTGTAACTCCCACCAGTTTAAAAAAATATATTAGATGGGCACATACATTGAAATGAATTCAGAAAATCTTTGCAAGTTTTTTAAAGAGATGGTAACAATACTGCCTCAAGTTCATAAAAGAAAAATTATTGAAAAATAGATGAGTAAACGATGAGACTGGGATGCTAGTTAAAATGGAGATTTCATGTTAATTTGGTATAAAGGTTGACGACAGAAAATAATTACCGGTATGCTGGTTGTGAAAGAAGTCTGTTCATATTTAATTGAGCTCTTTACTCATATTTACACTGTATGTTAATTTTGATGCAGCTTTTTCTTCTGTCAACATTGATATATTTGACGTTGTATCTCGCTTCACACACACACAGTTTAAGAAACAGTATTATTCCATCAACCACGTGTTTATAAAAAAGGCATCGTGCAGCCATGAATTTTTACTGCTCAGAATTCTTAGAACTCTTATTTATGAAAGATGTAATACGTGACATTAAGAAGAGTTCCACCACCAAGGAAAATATAAGAGAGAGGGGAAATTATCCAATAATTGATTATCACAACAATACCATCCATGAAAAAATCGATTCATATTTCAAAATGTAAGAAGTATTCAGGTGCAGCATTGGTAGACACTTAAAATGGATTTCATGATCAAAAATGTAATGCATGATATCAAGAAGAGTTCATCCTCCAAGGAAATTATAAGAGTAAGGGGAAATTATTCAATAATTGATGATCACTTCAATATCATCCTTGCAAGAACTGATTCATATTTCACAATGTAAGAAATATTCAGCGGCACCATGGTAGACACTTAAATCAGATTTTATAATCAAAAATGTAATGCGGGACATCAAGAAGAGTTCAACCAACAAGGAAAATATGAGAGAGGGACATTAATGCAACGATGATCACACCAGTACCATCCATGAAGAAAACGATTCATATTTCAAAATGTACGAGGTATTCAGCTGCAACATGATGGATGCTTAAAATGGATTTCATGATCAAAAATGTAACGCGTCACATCAAGAAGAGTTCAGTTACTAAGTAAATTATATAAGAGGGAGCAGCAATTATTCAATAATTGATGATCACATCAATACCGTCCATGAAAGAACTGATTCAAATTTCATAATAATGTAAGAAATATTCAGTTGCCTCATGGTAGACGCTAAAAATAGATTTTATGATCAAAAAAGTAATGCGTCACATGAAGAAGAGTTCTACCATCAAGGAAAATATAAGAGAGGGGCAATGTTTCAATGATGATCGCATCAATTCCAACCATGAAAGAATCGATTCATATTTGAAAATGTAAGAAATATTCAACTCCAACATGGCTTTAAATGGATTTTATGATCAAAAATGTAATGCGTGACATGGAGAAGAGCTCAACCACCAAGGAAAATATCAGAGAGGGACAATAATTCATGGATGATTTTACCTATTCCATCCATGAAAGAACCGATGCATATTTCAAAATGTAAGAAATATTTAGCTGCAACATGATTGAAGCTTAAAATGGATTTTATGATAAAATTGCTTGTCTTTAGTTTATTACTCTGAAACACGTCTGCGCATATAGATGGCTTCACAAAGTATAAAGCTATTAAATGCTGTGTTGAGTTTTCTGATACGGATATCTGGAAAAAATTCATAAGAGTAACTGATGAAAAATGCATTTAGAGATTTCATTTATAATCATTTATCTGTTTGTGACGAGAATAGTTTTGATATAACTAATGCAAGGTTCAAATTTATTCAAAAGACGAAATGAAATCCTCAGCACAAAGCCGAGTTGAAGAAAACTGCTTATATATATACAAAAGTTTTAAGAGAATTAATGGATTAATTGCATTATTTCACAGAAAATACTTTTAAAAGTGCCTTTGTGTTGTAATAAGCAACAATTGCACTCTAAAAAGGGAGGAAAATAATATTAAGAATTTGATGATCGAAAGTTAAAAAATATGTATAGTCTTTTATGAGGAAATTTCAAAACTCTAAGATCTAGCGTAAAAAGATTAAGATGGGTAATTTGACATAGAGAATATATCTGAGATACAATGTAGAAATGCATGAATATTTGAGTATTTTGGCACTATTTACGCTTACGTCATTTACTACGTTTACAGGAACCTTTACTGAAGAAAATAATCTAATAAAGAACCCAAAAGAAAATATTAAAAAAAAAAAAAACTAATAAAAAAGAAGGTAAATCTTTTTTTCTTTGTACAGTAATTGATTTTAGAATTTTATTTTTTATACATAAATAGCTTGTAAAATTTCTAATGTGTAATATATCAATTAATGTAGTAAGGTCTTTTTATTTAACTTTTTAATCTGATTAGAGTTGAAGCTCGTAATGATAAGTTTAAACCTCCGTTAAGCTCGCGGCTTCTCTCAGATGCATCGCCTCATGCTTACGTTTAGAGAGGATTTAATCACTTTGTTATTGAAATTTGACAATTAATTTGAGATCAACATTTTAGATATAAAACTAGCAATTTACATATCTAAGATATTGACATGAATTGCAGTATCTGTTATTGAAACTCTTAATTTTTGTATTATCTATAGCATTAACTTCCTGTGAAAATAATGGACTATTATTGAAGTAATACATAGTAAAAAAAGCCCTTATCTATTGTAGCACACAAAAATTCGATAGCCGTTAAAGGTTTAATAATACAAAGCAAGGAGCTAGGGTGTTTTGAAAAGCAGGAAGGTAAATAAAAAGGATTACAGGATCAAAAAGTGAAAAATGTAGGCTCATAGATGAATTCGTATATAAAAAAGGCAAGGAAAATAGAAACTTTCTTTGGTAACCATCTTAATAAACAAGCTTGATAAGCAATTACATTTATAAAAGAATAAAAAGTACACTTATATATATATATATATATATATATATATAAATGCAGTAAGCAATTTTAATGAATTATTTTGCCACAAGCTTGACTGTATTAGGTATATATGTATGTTACACACTTTGCAACATAATATTTATGACAAAGTCCGAAATTTCAGTTTAAACCAAAAATAAAAACCAAGACAATAATAGCTTCAGTTTTTACTTGTCTACATTATCTATTTACATTTTGAGTCCCTTTGTTGCAGTCTTCATTAAAATCTTACAATTTTCAATGAACATGAATTTTTCGCTTTATACACAACACAATTTTAGTAGTATTTTTCCTTAAACTCCGGAAAAGGGGAAGTTTACTTCCTCTTCTCAGTTCTTGGTGTTGTTTATCTTGGTTTATGGTCTTGAACAGCACGATGTTCATCATTATTTCTTTAATCCTTAGGCGTAATGAACGAGGCATGTGAATTTCACTCTCAGGTCGTTTACTTCGCGGCATCTCTCAGATGTATCTTAATCTCAGAAGAAAAACCATCTTAAAGAAGTCGCAAAATAATTATATCCAATTACATTACTATAAAACTGAAAACTACATTCTATGTTACAGAAAAACAGGAAAATTAAGGAAAATTGGAAATACATTAAAAATTACGTCGCTGGGCGCGCTGCATCTATCAGATTCAAATACCCTTGTTTCCCGAAATATGAAGCGGCCGACAGCATTAGTGGTACTCAACGCTTAGTGTGAGTGATGAAAGAAAGTTAGAAGTAGGACGGACGTGTTCCAACTCAACGTGCGGATGGGACATCAGATTATTTTTACAATTCATCCCACAGGTTCGTGCGACTAACGGAGGGTCAAAGCAAAAATAATACCTTTTGAAAATGTTTAGTAAAATAATACACTTCTTAATTTTTTTAATAAGACAAATAATATATTTTAATAATTTTTTTATTATAATAATCATACCTTTTAATATTTTTTTTAAATTCTGGCAGGTGTTTTCTACGAAAACGGATTGAGAAAAGAAATAAAAAAAATACCCTAAGGAATTCAAAGGAAAAAAAAGTCTGACAACGAAAAAAGTTTGCATTTTGATGCTGTAAGAAGAATACCATTCAATTGTACATAGTCTGTATCAGAAGTAACGAGAAAGAACTTTTTACGCGACGTAGAGGGACTGGGGAAAACAGGGTCGCGTTGACGGGGGACATGAAAAATGCATTTGATACCATATTACACGTCCATCTTCGTGGCAGTACAAATAGCGTTCAGAGAGCGACACAAAATACACAGGAGTACCCTGTCAGGAATGGAATTGGAATTTTGAGTGAATTAAGACGATTAAATTTAAAGTGAAAGGAAAGACGTGAGAGACGAAGAAACAAAGAAGAAAGATATTCACGTTCTCTCGTTCATCACTGAGCAAATGGATGATAAGAAGAAGATAAAGAAGATGTGCCAGACTTTTTACCACTTCGAAGTCATAGATTCCCGGATGTTTCACCTCTCTCTGATGCATCTATTCCTAATGAAATATCAGACAGAACAGATGGGAGCGGCGAGCACAAAGAGCATGCGCAGCCTATTTGGACATCATGGTTGTAAGCCACGTGTCTCGTGTGCAGCATGGAAGACGTTTTCCAATCAATTGACAAGGATGCAGGACTAGGGAAAAGTTATTCACCGAATCATCGAAAGACTCTGCTAGAAACATTATTTTAAGAAGTCTGGCTTGAACGATGTATAAAAAAATATTTGATTCATATGGCATCTCAATATCTCTCAGTGCACTCACTCAGTGCTCACTCTCTTCAGTGCAATCCATAGCTCCACTTCGAAATAATATACCAACAAAACTCATTGTTATTCTTAAAGTTGAACTATTCATTTTAAACAAAGTCAATGAAAATAATACAAGTATGATAAACTGTGAACTGTAACCCAAGATAGCGCTTAATCTCTGCTACTGCGTAAATGAGCGACAATGGTAGTACCCCGTATGTTCTATATAAGAACATTTTTTATTGAATCATTCCTGTTACTTCTTAAACAGACTGTGTATTCTGAAATGTGGAATGTAAACCATTAATTAAAATAATAAACAATGTGACTCAGTTGTATTTTAATTCCATAAAATAAAGATACACACCAGAAAAATATAAAAATAAAAACTGTAAATTAAGCCGTTTGCTCAACACTCATGTTTCAATTTTTACCACAGTTTTTTTGTCTTCTCAAAATCAAAAAAAAAAAAAAAAAAAAAAAAAAAAAAGGAAAAAATGTGCAGTGAGTTTTATTAGTTTGCTCTGGGAAATACAATCGAAAAAATAATTTTAATTCAATACATCAGATTTAAAATGGAAACACTTACAACAATATTAAATTTATTTTACATTTTATTTCTTGGATATGTATATATGCATACATTCAATAAAAATCGTCCAAACATTTATGTAATTTACTCTCTTTTTTTATTAATTGTTGGTAAAGTGCAGTTAACAATGCTGATATCTTAACAGATTTCTTTTTTCTTCTTCTCTTTTGATGAACGACCTTAAGAAGCCCTATCTTTATTTTAAGCAAAATAGCAGTTTGTTTTCCTCTGAGCTCTTTGTGCGCTCGAAATATATATTTACTTAAATACAAATAAATAATACGAACAAAATTCACTTGATTTTACTCACACTGTGATGTACTCTTCAACGAATTTCAAAGCCATCTGATGAGAGATTAGATGTTTTTGTGTGGGCAGGGAGGGGGAAAGTAGCGTAGATAAACAAAATTGGTTCTTGTCCCAGCCAATTCCGAGAGTATTTTAAAACCAAGTTACAGTGCTGGCCACCATAAATGCAACACCAAGAAAGCCAAGAGATAGCACAACAAAATTTATTTTGTGGATAATATGTTAACCAAGTATCAAATGATTAAATTTCTGTGAAG
>BMAO01022827.1:0-31794 GCA_019973975.1 Trichonephila clavata
GATCGTTGAAAAAACAATTATACTATGTTTCAAAGAACTGGTGAAGAGACAAATAGCAATAATTTATTAATTGCTTGAATGATAATTAATTATTTATTCGAAATAGTTTTGATAAATATTAGCTAAAATTATTTATCTAAATTTTATCAGGTGCTGCTTAATTGCTTTTTCTTCAGAAGAATATTTTAGTGTAAAATTATTTTTAGCAAAATTAAATATTTAAAAATTAAACAACAATTAGTGAAGAAAATTATTCTAATTTTGCTTTTTGAATAATTTTAAAAATGTTATTCATTTATTCTATTGAAATCTAATTTAAATAAGAGGAACTTATTTTAAATTATTTTTCTTGATTTGTGATCACGTTCCGGTTCAGGGAGGGCAATGCTATCTAGAAACTATTGGAGGATATGTACATCTAACTTACTTAAGTGTGGAAACCATTTAATCTGTCTAATGGAGTTTCAAATCTCATTAAAGCCATCACCATTATACTCATTTTTAAAACAGAAGTCTCTGTTAAAATTAGCTTTTACGTTCTTGTCGAGGATCTTAGAAGCCACTTTTTTTCAAAGATAAATTTTAAAGAATATTTAGTTATTTACATTTGATTTATTTTAAATAATTGATTACTTTTTATATATAAATCTTACTTATAATTCCATATTTGAATTTTTTTTTATCTTATCTTTTCACTTGCTTGGTTAATTTTCATATAAGTTTTAAAAACTTTTTACGTTTATTTCATGAGTAATATTCTTTTTAATTACACTCATGTCCATAAATTAAGGATAATTCAGAATCACACAGAAATTGAACTCTAAAATAAAAATTTCACCTGTAGAATTATCACACACATCTTGAAGAAGAATATGCAAATTACAGGAAACCACCAGATGGCGCGGATAGTACGTCACAATGACGAGAGTGTAAGAGGGTATATAAGGAATGGTGGCAAAGAAGTAAAATTGTTCACAAGCGCTTTAAAAGCCTTTCAGTGCAATAACCGCATAGTTATGGCACAAAGGAAGCATTTGGATGATTTTTTACGTGGTAGAATTATTGGACGACTGGAATGTGGACGTACCCAGCTGGAAGTATCCGAGGAACTTGGAATCGCCCAGAGTGTCATCTCCAGGCTTTGGCAACGATTCCAAGATGATGGTAATGTGAGTAGATGTTACAGCACAGGTCGCCCCCGAGTTACAACGCCGAATGAGGACCGGTATTTGGCAGTTACTGCCAAAACAAACAGACGGAGCACAGCATCAGACCTCTCTCGTCAGCTCTCTTCAGCTACCGTACGACAGTTTCAAGGCAGACCGTGTACAGACGCTTAGGGCAAATTGGTCTATATGCTCGTAGGCCTGTCAGATGTGTTCCCCTTACCGCAACTCACTGTCGCCTGCGATTAACCTGGAGTAGAGAGCATGCATTGTGGACACCGCAACAGTGGTCTTGTGTGATGTTTTCCGACGAGTCCAGGTTTAGTTTGCAGTCTGATTCTCGCCGGACTTTCATATGGAGAGCTCCAGGTACCCGTTACCACCAAGAGAACACCATTAAACGACACCGTTACGGTGGTGCAGGATGGCTCGTTTGGGGAGGAATTATTCTTGGTTCCAGAACTGACCTGCATGTTCAGAGTGTAACGATGACAGGCCACATCTATCGGGATGTCATTCTGGAACAACATGTACGTTGTTTCGGGGCGCCATGGGTGCTGAATTTCTGTTTATGGATGACAACGCCCGTTCCTCACGGTGCAAACATTGTAGACGAATGCCTTCAATTGGAGGATATCACCCGTATGGATTGGCCAGCATACTCACCGGACTTGAATCCAATAGAGCATGTGTGGGATATGCTTGGCTGACGAATTGCAGCCCGTCAACCCCTCCCACCTGTCTACCGGAACTTCGGAGGGCATTGCTTGATGAGTGGTGTAATATTCCCCAAGATCAGATTGATAATTTGATACTTAGCATGCGTAGGCGTTATAAGGGCGGTATTGCATCGTCCGGGAGACATACTCCGTATTAACCATCATACTAATCATGTTATACTGTTTTTTGTAAATAGGTTCTTTTTTTGAAATTTGCTCCAAGGAGTAAAAATCGCAATTTTTATTAATTATGTCAAACATATAGCATCTTTTTTGCTCTTTACCTTTTGTTTAATAAATAGACTTTACAAATAAGTCAAATTTGTTTTGCTTCTGTCTCTTTCTTTGCCTGAATTTCATTATCCTTAATCAATGTGGACATGAGTGTATAATAGATCAAAACGAAACACTTGAGGAAAAATACATTACGCAACTTCGTAAGGTAAATTATTGCAATCCCAAACTACGAGCAGAATTTACATCAAGGAGAAAAGGCCTAAGCTAACACAAATAATTTTCTAAAGTTGAAATAATCGGAAACATTGCTTCAAGCTGTAAATTAATATATATAGTTCTGAGATGACAAATACACTGCATATATGAAAATCAGTTAAAATAACTTACCAAAGCCATTAATCTGTAATCATCCCATGAAATGTATCCATTTTTATCAGCATCTAAAAAGATGAAATTGTATTTACATTTTTTTAATAAGGGCAATTATTTATTAAGAGAAATCCTGATAAAAGTTTAGGTAATATTGTAAATTTATTTTTTATTTTTCTATGCTATAACAATCTGTAATAAAATATATGAATATTTAAGGCTGTAACTGCATTTTTGTTTCATTCTAAATGTCTTTATTTTTGAAAAAATTAATATAATTTAAATTTTTTTCAGTCATTTTTTAAAATTATATATTTGAGATATATATTCTTATATTGGTAAGATTTACATTTATATATATATATATATATATATATATATGTGTGTGTGTGTGTGTTTGAGAATGTCACTAGGCATGTTTCTGAATGATTTCGTTTCATTAAGAAACACCACCCTAAGCAAAAATCTGAGAAGGAAATATTTTACACATATATTTTAGTTACTTAGCTTACATATAATATATAACTTAATCGTAGTTTTAAAATGAAAAATATTAACAATTTAATATCTGTAAATAATTAAAATTGACTTGGAACTAAAACTCTATTTTACATTTTCTTCAAAATTAGACTGAATCTATTGCAGACAATTTCAGTTAAATGTATCATAATTTTGTCTTTTTTTTTCCTTAAAAGAGAAATATTTCTCTAAATCAGGCAAGAAAAAAAATTTCAGTTATACTTTATTAAGAACCTCAAGCAAAATATATGATTTTAACCCTAAAATGCATAAATTTTTATTTTTAATAAATAAATTTTGAAATTAATCGGGAAATGGGAGTAGTTAATGGGGAAAATGCAACAAAAAAAAGCCGTAAGAGTTTTTTGCATATTGATGTATTTTTACATGACAAAAAGACACATTTTTCTTGCATGAATTTATCAATATATGTAAAAATATGAATATTATTTGTTACTCTTACCTTGTTTCTATCCGAAAACAATTTTTCCTGTATGTACATTTGGACTCATCTGCTTATAAAACATATAAAACTGGATACTTTAAATAAAACATGTTTTTTCCAAATTTTCTACTAAAAGTATGAATCGAGTGTGTAATTCCTCAGAATTTCTCAAAAAATTAAACTAAATCATTGAAACAAACCAGTAATGCCTCGTATATTTTCTGCATCCAGTTTATACTGTAGAGAAGTTTTAATACAGTTTCATTAAAAGTTTATCTCTCTCTCTCTCTCCCTTTGAAATGAAAAACATATATGAAAGAAATGAACACATATATATATTGCTTAATTTATTCATTTATGTTATAGCCATCGTAAAAGACTTCTCAAATACTGTCGAAAAAGTTTCTCGAATAATTGATTACTTGAAAAGAAGAAATAAACCGTGATTTCTGAAATTACTGATAGATATTTGCTTAGAAAAAGTTATTATATTGGTTTATGTAATAATAATTGATTTTGCATTGTTCTAGTATTGGGGTACGTTTTATCATATTTACTTGACATTGTATAGATAATAAATAGTGATAGATATTTATTTAGAGAATATTATGTTTACTTACTTATACAAAATATATATATATAGTTTTGGATTGCTTCCGATATTGAGGATGTTTTATTATACATGGAATTATTAGAATATAGTCTTATATCTTGCTTTTCTTGATAAATATCTTCTTATTTGCTCATTTAATATTCCACAATTTTATATTTAATGTATATAATTGTATGCATGTAAATTTATATATGTATGTGTATGTGTGCAAATATATAGTTCTGTAAGAAAGATCTGGTATATACACATATATATAAATATATATATATATATAAGACAGAGATACAAATTTATTACATTGATGATCATACAGTGTCAATGTATTCCATGCAATCGATTTATGAAAATGATGGTAAAAGGTATAATAACGCAAAAAAGAAAAGTATTTAGTTAGATATTGCTTATATTTCGGTATACTTTTTAAATTCATTCTTTCTAATTTCCCTCTTTATACCCAAATTTTAACATTCCTTATATATTTTTACTATTAAGTATTGTTTTATTTTAAAATTTGGAATTTTTAGTGTTTCATATTAAAAGAAAGACGTGTAGATATAATTTTATTATAATTAAAAATTACACATATACTTTTCACGTACACAATAAAAGAACAATATCAAATATTATCCCGAACAAAAACATCGGAGACAGTTTATCTATTTATAATGCATGAAAGAAGAAAATTATTGTTTGACCTCTTGTAAAAAAATTAAAAGGAAAGCATTTAAAGCAATCCAAGGTAAGTGAGTGAATATTAACGTCACACTGTTCAGCTACTCGAGGACTTTTGGACGCGGATTTCATCATTTTGAACCATGGTCAAGTGACGAGGACGACACTTGAGGGGCACCCCTTCTCCTAACTTCCACACAACTCCAACGGGAGGACGTTTGAGCTCTCGACAGATTTAAAGTGCATCGCTCCCCTACACGGCGGGTCTTCAACGTTACTGAGCTCGAACTCGTGGTATGCCAGCTACAATCCGATACCTCGACCACTGGGTTACCGCGGCCCCAAAAGCAATCCAAAGTACTAAGTCTCCTTTAAAAAGATTTTTTTTTTCATTTGCTTGGCAAAATCTAAGATTGTTTTCGATAAATAGTCCGGTGTGTGTGTGTGTTTCTCACTATCATTTACTCTTTCGTTTTTTCAAAATATCCGAAAATATTAATTAAGGTCCTTCATTTATCGACATCGTGAAACAGTGTGTTGTTTTTAATGATGCTTTATAATCATTTTCTTGTAGATTAATCTTATAAATCAATGGTCTTTAAACTACATTCTATGGAATCTCTGGATTCCGCGAGCCATAATAAGAATTCAAAAAGAAAAATTTAGATGTACATGATAGATTTACGTTCTCTGTAGAGTTTATATGCATCTAAAGCGATGTTTTCTGATGCACATCCCACAGGGAGATGGGACTTTAAGAAAAAATGTGTCGCCGGACAGCCTCTCTTTCAAATAATTTCCGGCAACTTTTATTTCTTTACATTCATGAGTTTGGGAGCTATTACAAAAGATACACTGTGGCAAAGATCAGCTTCAACAAAGGTGAAAAAAAGCGCATTCAAGTTTTATGACATGTTTGAGGGCGAATGTAAAAAATGAGAAAGCAATTCCCTGAAAATTAGACCCTTCTTTTTAAGAAAACAGACGAAATTTTATAGCATTTCGACTTCGGAGCTATTTGTTTCGCCTCCTATACAGATCAAAATACCTTCATTTTCAAAATATCTTATAGTTCCTTAAGAACTAATGTACAAGTATTTTAATCATTGCGTAAAATGAAGAAAAAATATATTTTATTGCTTTCGCTTTTATTATTATTATTACTTTACCTTTTCGTTTTATATACTTAAATATATATCATTATTCTCAGTTACTTTTAGAAAATTTATATGTTCATTAACACGATTAAATGTGTGTTTTCTTAGCTTGCATGCACCATAATCTTCCAAAAACATTTTCGTTTAAAATTGTTAATAAAAAAAATATTTGCCTTCAATATTTAAAAAATTTTCTACCACTTATAAATGTCGATAGCAGTTCCTTTAAAATAATAAATATTAATGAACATCAGATTATATTCATTAATTATTTATTATAATATAAAAGAATTCTGATTACAAGAGTTATGCTCGAAATTGAAATAAAACGCATATATATTTATAATGATAATTTTCCTTTGTTGTTTGTGAGAAGCTCTGTAACTCCTGAATATTTAGGTTGTATTACTTCAAACTGTTAGGGAATTTTCAAAGAAAATGAATTAATTAATATGTTTATTTGGGCATGTGTTTTCGTATGTTCTATTAACATCATCAATGTTTTATGCTGTGGGCTTTTTTGAATACCCCAGTTCTGGAAATAATTCTGGAAATGATCGGAGACACTTATTCTGCGGTATTTTAAAAAAATAGTAATAAATGTATTTACTTTGAAGTATTTTTTGTTACTAGTAAAATTATTTTTTGTGAACACATTTTTGTTATATAAGAATAAAGTTGGATCCTTTGTTATCACCTATTGCAATTTTTATGCACTCTGTGCTAATTCTTTTTGTTGTAACGCATTTTTGTGATGATTTCGTATAAATATTTTTAATTCAATTTATCAAATTCTTAGAATGAACGAATGCTTAAGAACCGATGAACTGGAAAGAAAACAGGGTTCAACGACTGTAAATGACACTATTGGCACTGAACATCAATCATGAAACGTAAATAATGTGCGAATATTTCCTTCATCTGAATATTTGTATGCCAATAAAAAAGGCAAAAATAAAAAGGCAACTATTTATCTTTTGGCTTCACTTGGACGGGAAATGAAGATGTATCCAATGGACTGCGCGTTGAGTTTGAAAAAATCATTGTGAAGAAAAGCTTAAATCCTGAAAATTTAAAAAGCGCACGGAGTCTCATCATCCACATTTTCATAATAAAAATACTGAACTTTACGAATGTAAACAGGATGATTTAAATTATAACAGAAAAAAAAATGGTTTCTCAAAATATATGAATTCTAACAACTAAACTTCTATTAAGAGTTATTTTTGTATTATTTACTGAATTACTGAAAAAGGTAAGGCCCACACAATTGGTGAAAAGTTAATAAAGCCATGTGTTAGAGATGTAGTATTTTGCAAATTTTGTAACAAATATTTTAAAAATAAATTGATAACTTGGCACTATTTGAAACCACCATCATGCGGAAAATTGAGACAATGACACAATTGTGTAGAGAATTAATATTTAGCTTAAAATTTTCTCATAATAAATTCATAATAAATTTTCAATTTATTATGTAGTTCAATGAATCAACAGATGTTGCTAGTTTGGCGACTTTTAAATATTCGTTACGCTTTGAGTCTTACAATCTAAGAAGATATGTTACTATGCAAATTCCTTCCAGAAAGAACTAGTAGGGGAAACATATTTAAGCTTATTAATAATTATATGAAGGAACGCGAAGTACGTTGGGATTTATGATCGCATTCTTGTACGGATGTAGCAAAATCTTTATTGAAGTTCAATAATAACTAATTAATTAATAATATCAGAATAATTTCATTTGCACCACACGTTAAACATACTCATTGCTGTGTGCTTAAGTTAAAACAAATACCAAATGCATTAAAAGACGTTTAAAAAATGATTCTGTGAAAATAGTAAATTCTATAAAATCATGAGCATTAAATTCGAGTTTATATTTGCTACATTATGCAAAGTATTATCCAGCAACCATAGAATCCTACTTTTACACTAAGAAATCAGATAATTATCGGAAGGAAAAATCTTGAACCGAATTTGAGTAAATTGCACTAAAATGCTAAAAGTTTTTAATAAAAAATACATTTTGTTAATTGTCTTTACATATAAAGCACCTAAAACATGTTGAGATTTATTTTAAATATTACTAATAAAACATATTCTTCGGAGGAAAACACCTTCCTCTAAGGGTTTCGTGAATCAACAAAGTTTGAAGACCACTGAGGTATAAATTAGTAATCAGAAATAACTATTATATATTTGCATAATCTGACTTATAAAGTCAATAACGTATCGAGAAATGATGAAAATTAGTGAAGCAGTAATTATTTATTTACTCAGTAATTAATCTTATCTTAGTATTACACATATTTTTTAGTCAAATTTTAGACTAAATATGGTATTAATTTATTAAAATATTTTCTGGACAGGAAATACAATTGAAAAGTTTCCTTTGTTATGTGGAATGGAAAATATTTCGTACGTTTCGTAAATTATAACCCTTTGATTGTATTCGATTATTGAAATAAATCATATTTTAACATCTATACAATTGCGTAAATGAACAGTGATAATTAATGAATTATTTTTCAACGTTAATAACTAAGTATATAATTAATAAAACTAATATATATTTGTGATACCACAACAATTTAGCAAATATAACTAATGTTGAAAAGATTTTGAATTATTTTTAATTAATCTATCAAAATTTTTTCACAAAGATATAAAGCTACAAACCCAATTTTTCACTGAAAAACACAATAAGGCGTTTCTTGTAATCTTCCTTGGTCATCTTTAAGCCTTTTAAGTCAGGATGGAATCCAAAATAATCCAAATGTTCTGGTTACTTCTTTGTATGAAATCTTAGAAAAATATTGAGAAGCAGTGGGCTTTTATTGGTTTTTCTAGTTTAATCCTCATTATCATATTTGACGTCATAAAGGTATAAACTTACTGTTACAGAGGTGATATACATTTCTTCTTCTTCTTTTACTTGCACCATATGATATTTCAGCTCTTTCAGTTCCCTTTTATTTCAAAGGAAGGAAGTGCCTAAGGCTTTAGTTCTTGAGTGTCACTTGAGAAAGCAAGGTGGTGTCATTCACGAGTAACCCTACTTTAATTTTTTCCTCTATTTTAATTCCATTAACTAAGTTTTCTGGAGCTGAATTGAAAACTCATGCACACAAACATTTATTGAACCATCGTAAAACTATAGATCTGTAAGAAGATGTTTGAAAAATTTCAAAAAGGTTTTTATTCAAATTTATAAAAAAATTTTGGTTAATCTTAGGCAATGTTTCTTAAACTAGGGGTTGAGAGACTTGCACCTGGAATTACTAAAAATTTAGGATTTTTTTTTTTTTTTTTTTTTTTTTGCGTAAAACTTGTTTGCTGTTAAATATAACAAAGATTTGTTTATTTGCATTCTTACTGCGAAAGTCAATAGATAATGTAATGTTTATTTAGATTCTTATTGGAGTATCGATCAAATCTAAAGATTATTGAAGAAGTACTTTGTCCTGCAGTGTCAACTATTATCCCAAGATTTAAGGTATCCGACCATCCTAAAATCGTGCATTTTTCCAAGAATTGACAAACTTCTTTATGATTTTATTTTACAGGCTATCTTATTAGCATTATAAAAATACCAAGTTTATTATTTTCCGTTCACTAGAACAAAAACTACAAGTGTTTTAGTAAAAGCAGATGCCATCACTTTAAGTAAGATGTCATACTTTAAAATGCGTTTTACTCGAAATGTGTGTTTTTTTTAAATACCCAAACGGGGCCCGCGATTGCTCAAAAAGTTTTGAAAATAATTAACTCGAATTTTTTGTGTATGTTCTTTATAATAGTAGAAGTGTTTTAACTTTCAGATTTATTAATCACTGTTTTATTACAAAATTTACAGCCCCTTATGTGAATATAATCACTGTTTTTCTCAGCAATTTCATATAACATTTAAGATAAAGTGCTCTATCTTTTGTAATAATTAAAATATATCTTATCCTGAAAGTCATTTCAAAAAGGAATAACATAGCAACATATCAGAATTGAAAATTTGTTTATAAACTTTTGGTACAGAATGGGGCGCGTTTATGTTATTTTTTTGTAAATTTTTACCATTTTTTCTCCATTTTAGTAATAATAATTTCTTCTTCTCTTCTTAATTTTAGCATATTTTTCTGAAAATGTACTAAAAAAAATCTAAAACCAAAAAAAAAATCCCAATATCTCCATTTTTTTAAAGAAAAATTGTCGCAAGTAGTCGGATACCTTAACAACGTAATTAAAAATAATCAAGCACATCCTTCCTATTCTTGCTTATATCTTGCATATATTGTTGTTAATAAAAGGTGATCTTGAAGTGAATTCAAAATGACTATACTAAATAAACAGATTATAGTTTATGTATAATTTACCGTGTAATTACATTACGTAATATTTTTTTTTATTTTGTTAATTAATAAAATCTATAATGTTATATTCAAAGTAAAAACTTATTGCTGATGTTTATTATTGCAAAACAGTAGAAACACATATAGTGTGTAGTACCTAAACTTGTGTAAATTTTGCGTAAAGCTTACGGTTCGCACAAAATTTTGTACAAAAAATGGGGTCGTCAGCTCGAAAAGTTTAAGAATCTATGATCTAAGAACAAAAATCATGATTTTTGTTATGTAGAGAGTGCACGAATTAACTCAATGATAAATAAGTTAATTCACGTCTTAACTTTTATTTCGCATCATAATTCCATCCCCCCCCCACCATTTTTTAAAATTAACTTCGCATTCGCATTATAGTTTTTATCATCATACTATTAAGCTCTCAAGAGTTTCTTACAATTATATTTAAATTATTGTACATTATTTATATGGGTAAAATCTATTCTCTATAATTCTATAAGTTTGAAAATCTAAAATATTTAGATTATATGTGTATATAATAAAATTATTATTAGATCTTATTAAGTATGTTATTTGAGCAAAGAAATGGATTCTTTAAAAAATGACTTGGTTTTCGGAAAAAAATTTAATTTTAAGTAAAAAATAAGTTTAAAAAGCTAAGGCTACAATTTTTTTTCTCGTTGCCTTTATTTTACATAGCTAAAAAGAAGATATGTATTAAAATAATAATCCACGTCTGCAATATGATTTTTTAAATGCTTCTACGCATCTCCACTTCATGAAAGATTTTTTGATTAATTTGCATTATTACAAAACTTAAGTACAATGCTGGAAATTATTCTTTGTTGACATAATTTACTTCCTCTAAATTCGAAGAATTCTGATAACTAAAAATGTGTTGGATGAAATGCATCAGCAAATAAAACGTTGTCAAACAAAAAAATAATAATAAATTCGTCAACACTCTGAATTAGATATCATTGATGTAATTACCTTTATCCAGTTAAAGGACTTAGTCAAAAAATATATATATTTATATAAGAATACAATTTATAGTTTTCTTGTTCTATTTTTCTTTCTTTTGCTAGTTTCAATTTGCTTAGAAGATTTTAGTATGCTTAATATTATTGTATTTTTTTTTTCAAAAAAATTACGATAAAGCATTGGTCATTTGAACCGAAATAATTGAGTCAGCTTAAAGGAACTCTTCTTTAAAGATCAAATGAATTTAAAATAATAGCATCCGTATTTTCTTCTATCGCAATAGCATACAATTTAAAAGTATTGGCTGAACTCTGCAAATCTTTTGCTGCGGACATTCTTTTTTTATCAGTTTTCCTGGGTGTTATATACCGAGACCAACTTATAAGAAAAAATTATTTTTTATGTCAAGACAAATCATATCTTTGCTAATATTGCTTAATAAACTCATCATCGGCTTACGGTTTGATTTTTTCTGTCATGTTTGTAGCTGCAAGGTTTTCTTTCACTCGTATATAAAGCAGAGAGTCTATTGGTTATTTTTTTCTCCTTAACCTTTCACTTGGTATTTTTTCCAGCAGAATTGATTACTATATTAGGAAGCTCGATTTAATTATGGAACTCAGGAAAATTACCCAGTTGTCGACTCTTTATGATTTTTTCCTATCTAAATAGTTGAAAAATAATTCGCATTTAAGCAGGTGGTTGAAAATAATACATTGAACAATTGTTGCGTTTTACTCTTCCGATTGTCTGTGTTTTTTTTTTCTGTGTCAGCTGGATTGTTTTCAATTACACTGAACTAAATTGTACCGAAAATTGATGAATCAACTGTGCACAGAAATTTATTGCGTAATAAAATAGGAAATAAGAGTTTTAGCGTACCATTTATTAGATCATATGGTCCACAATTTTAATAATATATACTAACATACCCATGTTGCATCTAAAGGAAGGAGAAAAATTACTTTAGAATCATTTTATAAATCTCTCGTCAATTTAGCACTTAAATTTTTTTAAAAATCCTTTGATTATAATTTAATAACACTCACACGTTAAAATTGTATTTCTGATATTAATAACATTTTTCAATTCTTACTCTATTAGTTCACTCTCTCTCAATGATATATATATATATATATATATATATATAATAAAGATGATTTCTGAT
The DNA here is from genome assembly GCA_019973975.1 of Trichonephila clavata. NCBI lineage: Eukaryota > Metazoa > Arthropoda > Arachnida > Araneae > Nephilidae > Trichonephila > Trichonephila clavata. Next base: position 12,405 of record BMAO01022827.1, read on the forward strand.
ATTAATAACATTTTTCAATTCTTACTCTATTAGTTCACTCTCTCTCAATGATATATATATATATATATATATAATCAAAATTTCTCTACAAGAGAGAGATGAATAAAGATGATTAAAACTGAAAAGAATTGAAAAATTGCAAGATATATATATATATCTTTTTCAAATTTTCAATAATTGAAAAAATACTTTCTATTCACCCATTCACGTTCAAATACATTTTTTTAAACTTGCAGCGGATGACACTTGATGTTACTACAGTTTTTTAAAAATTTTAATTCATTAATTAAATTAAGAAATGAATAAATAGTAACAAACAAAAATAATAGTCCAACAGCATATATAGAAAGGAAAAGAGTTTGTTGTGTCCCTATTGCGCAATATATAGCGCGTTGGACTTATAATCCAAAAGTCGGGTTTTAATCCTACCTGGGATGGCCTAATTTCTGAGAACATGATTTCTTTTTTACTACACTATTTTATTAGAATAATTAAAATTTATGAATGAATAAATAGTAACAAACACAAAAGTAATAGTCCAACGCCATATATAGAAAGGAAAATGGAAAATTGGAAGGAAAATCGCTTTCTATTTTGTCACTTAGTATATATTGTGATTTTATTAAATGTATATACATATTTATATTAATTGTAACTATTTAATAAAAAGTAACTAAAATAAAAATTTTCTTTGTTGACCTAAGTAGGAACTGACTTAAAATTTTTTTTATATATTACTTGTTAGTTACATTATTATAAAGTGAAAGCTTAAGATTTTTGGTTAAGCTGTATTTCTAGCCTTCTTAGATAGGATATGTCAGAGTTACACATCGTTGTTATGGGGAGTGAGTGAGTTTTTTTAACATCGCATTATAAAACAGCTCGAGAATTATTGGAGATGGACCTTATAATTTGGAATTTCTGTCGAGTGACGAGGAGTGAGTGAGTGAACATTAACATCACACTGATCAGCTGCATGAGGGCTTTTGGCGATGGACCTCGTAATTTTGAACCATGGTCAAGTCTTGAGGAGGACACTTATGCTGTCACCTTCCTCTTCTAACTACCGCACTACACTGAGCGTCGACAGTTTTAGCGTGCAATGGCCCCCTCCATATACGGTGGTTCTTCAAGAAACCAGGGCTCCGGCCATGAGTTCCGTGACCATACTAGACTACCGCGGCTCTAGCCCAGTAATGAAAATATAAATATTTACCAACACGAAGTAATTCGAGAGCATATGTAAATGTTATAAATCCATGAAACGTTATTTTATTTAATTCAATTGCATTTTATTATCAAATTTAGTAAGCTCTCGTTATGTAAAAAAATCTTTAAAAAATAATAGCAATGGGATTTAAGATATTTAATGAAATTTAACATATTATTCCGCATGTTATAAAAACGTGTATCTTATCAAGAAATACAATGATCTTTGTCATGCCATAATTAATATAAATATCTCTGCATGCATTATATAAAAACTTGTCATTCTTATAATACAAGGGAGAAATTTTGAATTAATTATTTATAGAGATATAACTTTATTAATCACTATAACTGAACATTTAATAACTAGCAGGTAAAGAAAACATTCAAAGGATAAAAACATCTTAATAAAATTCAGCCTTATAGTAGCATTCTAATACTGTCATTATCCTTCACGGAAGAACACTGCAACTGCAAAATCGGAAGTATTACGTTACCAAAATCGCATCATTAAGGAAACATTAGCCTTAGTCAGAACTTCATGAATGAATAATGACAGAAAAATTTCGCGAACCCTGATATTGTGTTCCATGTTTTGAAAGTCATATTTCTTTCAAAATAACAAAAGAAAGAATAATGAGAAATATGAGGCGCATCAGCCGATGACATTAAAAACTTGGAATTAAAGGTAAGGTCGAACACAGATGCACGAAGCATTTTTTTATATAACTTTTTTGCTCTTAGTTGGTCTCAATTGCTAATGTCATATTTCGAATGTTATACGTACGACATAAAAAAATCTGCCATTCTCGTATTTCTGTAACCTCTTTCTCTAAAATATATTAGTGTTTTTTCTCCTACATATGCGCAATGTGCATGGTTTTTCTCCCGATTTAAGATAAAAAATAAAAATTTCATTGTGTGAGCGTCGGCATAGATATTTTGTATTTCTTTAAATTTTTTGCACTACAAAAGTTGAATAAACTTTTGGCAAAGGTCTTAAATCAAAACCCACAAACCTCGAACTTAGAAAATAGTTTCAGTCAATTGGACATTTAGGAATTTCTGGAGAAATTTTTGAGCCTATCTCTCAATTAAACAAATTAGGAATTCTATTTGAAATTTTATTAAATTTTAAAACATATGCAGTGTTAATATTCAGCTAATTTTTAATATTTTCTTTTTGTTTTTCAGTTACTTTATTTTAAATTATTAGTACAATTAAAAATCTACATCACTTACTATATTCAGACTTCTCAAGAAACGTAAGTCTGAGTTGTAAATGTTAACTCTTCTGCGTAGAAATAATCAGTCCATAACTTTTAAGCAACACTAGCTTTAAAAAAGGGAATAGAAAAGTAATTACTACAATAAGTCAGTATTAATTCCAAACTACAAGTGACGTGGCCAGTGACGTAACGTGCCCCACCGCAACTCCCGCATCGCGGGGGGCTTAGGATTCCAAGGAGCCCAAAGCCTGAGTTACGCCAAGTACTAAAGGGTCCAAGACCTGACTTCACAGGAAACCCTAATGTTCTCCCTTACACCATTCGGCGTGGCATGAATTGCATTGTTAATCAACAATTATTGCAGCAATGTTAAATAGGACTCTGAGACCTAGATAATTATATTAAGAGACTCCATTTTTAAATATGTAATATTAATTAATATGATTATCGTGGGTAATTTGATTACACCTATGCATTTAAATATTAAATATTATAATTAATTGAACTGTATGCAGTAATTAGTTACATGCCGGCTGGGTGGCGTGGTTGGTTTGTCGTTGGCCTTCTACACTCATGGTTGCGGGTTCGACCCCGGCCCAAGTCGGTGGATTTTCTTGATGCAGAAAATCGACAGTGGCCATGTTGTATGATTAAACAGCTTGTGAAAGATCCTTAGAGTGTCTGTTTGGCTTGGATGCCCTCGGCAAAATTAAATCCTAGTACAAAGTTCGCATCGTCAAGAGCTCATGTGCCTCCTTCTGTGGAGGAAACTGGGCGTCAAAATTGATTGCTGTAATTGGTATCACCTATATGGTGCAGCTCTAAAAAGTGGTACCAGCTCCTGGGGAATGTACTAGGTCTGCAAAGGTTTAAAATACCAATCCGCAGCCCCATTAAAAAAAAGGTAATTAGTTATATCAAAAACTCAATATATATATATATATATATATAATCAAAATTTCTCTACAAGAGATATATATATATATATATATATATATATATATATATATATATATATATAATTTTACTACTATAGTATAAATAGATTATTGGGCACCTGAATCAAACAAATATCTATAATTTAATCTTTATTTAGGATTCATAGTTTACAAAAACTGGTTTTATTTTCTTAAAAAAATGACGTATAAATAAAAAAGGCATATTCGTATTGCAATGAGTTCAGTTCCTGTGTAAAGTCATTTAAAATATTAGCACATGAATTTTATCTTTTTTTATATCTTCCTAGCCATAATCTTAGCTATCCGAGCAAAAATAGTTATATTTTTAACAGGCTTTTACAGAGAATTGCAAAGGAAACTAATTTCTGATTTTTCTTTTTATTGGATTTGAATCTCAATCTTAGATATTGCATCAGCTACAAGGGATCATCTCTTCGTAATAATTCTTCTCCATCTTTCAATACTTCAAATGACATGAGTTTTTTATTTATCCATTACTATTATTATTTAACCTGTTTTTCAGGACAAGTACTTATCCTAATACCTATAAGTGTTAAAACATTATCCTTGTTTCTAAGAAGAATTATTGTAATCTTTTTAAATCACAAAAAATATATTTAACCAAGTTCAGACTGGAGCTTTGGATTATAACCATTTATTTTCTTTAAGACACATTTCACTTCTAATTTAGTGATGATTTTTATTATACGTGCACTCCTATTTGTAAATATTACAACACCACAAGGATATAACGCGAGGGAACTGAAATGGTATTAAACGTAAACTGCATATATATATATATAGGGTTTTATACTCAAATTATAAGAATTACAGAGTCACACCCCTCTTTCGTGGGCTGAGAATCGCCATCTGATTTAGCAGCATGAATAGAGAACTGTTGCGAGATGTTGAAAATAGTCTATGGTTGTATGCACTTCATTATAAATCACAGCACCTAAAAAATTTCAGAGAACGCCACATGAGCAATTTAAGATATCCGACTACCTTAAAATTGTGATTTTTGCCATAAATTGACAAATTTTTTTGACTTTACTTTAAAAGCCATCTTATTAGATTTATAAAAATACCAAGTTGATCATTTTCCGTTCTCTAGAACAAAAACTACAAGTGTTTTAGTAAAAGCAGCTGCCATTACTTTAAGCAAGATGTCATACTTTAAAATGCGCTTTACTCGAAATGTGTTTTTTTGAAAATGCTCAAACGGGGACAGTGATTGCTCAAAAGGTTTTGAAAATAATTAACTGAAATTTTTTGTGTATGTTTTGTATGATAGTAGAAGTGTATTAACCTACAGAGTTATCAAACACTGTTTTATTACAAAATTTACAGTCCCTTATGTTAATATAATCACTGTTATCTTAAGCAGTTTCATATAATAACTAAGATAAAGTGAACTAGCTTTTGTAAAAATTAAAATATCTCTTATCCTGAAGGTCATTTCAAAAATGAATAACCAAGCAATACATCAAAATTGAAAAATTAAAAATTTGTTCATAAATTTTTGGTACAAAATGGACCCCGTTTATGTTATTTTTTGTAAATTTTTGCCCATTTTTTTTCTATTTTAGTAATAATAATTTCTTTTTCTCTGCTTAATTTTAGCATATTTTTCTTAAAATTTACTAAGCAAATCTAAAAACTACAAAAAGTCCCCATATTTCCATTTTTAAAAAAAAAAGTTGTCGGGATACATTTACGTAGTTTAACAGGCCTTCATGAAAGAGTTTTTCTTATCGTTCAGTGGCAACTCGTTTGAAGCATAGTGCCATGACAGTAATGCGAATGTGGAAGCAGTGGGCTAAAAAGATCGGACGAGCTGGAAATCAAGCAATGAAAGGGGAAAGATTCTGTCAGCAAAGAAATAATAAGCACCTTATCCATATGGTAGTTATAGGCCTTACATCTGTATCTCGACAGTTGTCATAGCATTGGAAAAATACTAGCATTCCTATGTATAGAATTCCCTTCACTTATTCATTGTATTTGTCAACAGACACTGGCGAGCCGTTTGAAAACAATTCGTTCTAATGAATTTCTAATGAATTTTGCCTTAATACAGTGATGGACTCATTTACTTTAGATGCTGTACTGATGAAAGCCACTTTCTGCTGTACGTTGTCCAACGTCATACTAAACGAATGCTTAGTGTGAAGGTTTGGATTGCCATTGGCTATCATGGACAAACTCAGTTGCCAAGAGCTGTACGTAATATTAACAGAAACCAGTACATCAAAGAAATTTTAAAGCCCAAAAGCATACCTTTCCTTCTACACATTCCTGGAGTGTAACATGATAATTATTTGTTTACATTCAGCTAAAAATGTTCAGTGCTTGTTTTAAGAACAGATACAGATTTTTTCTTGACTTGCCTATTCACCAAGCATGTCAACTACTGAACTTTTCTAGGATTTCATTGGTCGGCGTCTCCCTTGCAACGTTCGTCTCATATTTCTTACAAATTAACTTTGATTTTGGATAGAAACACAATATAGAGTGCTCTTTCTTATGCATGAATTCAAAATCCAAAAGCACTTATTGCAGCGTGTGGAGGCCTCTCTAATTGCTGATATTTCACAAGTTTTTTTTTGCTTTGTAAATTTAATAATTTATTTGTATCAATGCACGCCGTTTGTGGAATATAAATTTTACTCTATTCTTAGGAGTCTTATCTGGAGTTGCCAATTCTTGCAAACGCTAGTATATTATCCTTAACACTGAGAGTCTTTATTACGTGGTTTATAGAGTTATAGGGAAAACTGAGCAATACCATTAACTCGACAATGGCGTTCAGACGGATTCTATTTATTTTGATTTTACTTCAAATTTGATTCGGTTGATTTTTGGCATACGTCTTGATAAACCTCCGAAGGTAAGAGTTTCTGTTAGTTCTTACTTAAACTTATTTATTTATTCTTTTTTTAATTAATAAGAACTTAAATGTGCGAATTTAAGATCCTCCGAATTCTTGCGAATTTGACATAGGCTATAAGTTTTTCGGAGCTCAAATTTAGGTGCTCTGTATCTTTTATTGTTTACCAATCACTTATCGTGTGTATGTGTGTGGATTTTCTTTTAAAAGAGAATCTTAACCTTTATCATTTACAAATATATCTTAAAGAATTATAGGCAAATATATTTAACTTTTTACTTGTGAGTTTTGGTACTTTGTGCCGTGATAACTTATTTGCATTTAATTATTGTTATAATAAACGCTTCCGGCTGTTTATTTGTTTGAAACAAATGTGCATTAATCACAGCTAATATGCTTCATGATTTCCAATCTCGGTCAGATAATAAAATCTACATTTGATCTGGCTTTTCACTTTTCACATCCACGCCAACATGAGTCTTAAGACTTGTGTGTAAATATAATGTGCATCATCTCTGTGCACCGGGTTGCCGTGGTAGCCTAGTGTGGTTAAGGTCACGGACTCGTAGATAGCGTGTCATGATTTTGAGCCTAGTATTGCTGATGACCTGTCGTGTAAAGAGGGCTACTTCACGTTAAATCAGTCGAGGCTCAAACGCCCTCCCATTGGTATGGTGTGGAAATTAGGAAGAGGATTGCTCAGGTGTCATCTCGTCCTTTGATCGTGGTTCAAAAGTAGGAGATCTGAGCTCCTCATGCAACTTTATACAGAGCAACATAAAAAACTCTCTCCTCAATATAATCAGGTTCGAACAGATGGCTCGATTGAAATATGGCCGGCCATCCATCAGCTCGATTCCGTATCTTACCACGGTTTTTTTTTCTTTGAATGCAAGTGCCTGCTTACTGAAAGCTTTCAGCTACCTATTTCTTCCCAACTCGAAAGTCCAATAAGTCTTATAATATAAAACAGTGGTCGCCAACCGGTGGTTCATGAAAAAGTTTTGACGGTCCGCAGAAAAATTGAGACATCATTTATATTTTTATAAAAATTCAGTTTCAATAATGACGATTAACAAAACGAATCACGGAATATCGATTATACTTTTCTTACAAATTTTAGCTGATATTTTTAGCGAAATTTCTTCTGAACTTGTGGAATTTTTAGCAACTTTTGTAGGTGTACCTAGTGTCTTTTGAAAGTGATAGTTGGTAACCAAGGTAAATTGGTGGCATAGCACTTCACTTTGTGGATATTGCTTTGCGTTACCTGTTTGTTCTTTTCTTTGTTGAAGTCGGATAGTAATGTAAGTAGAGAGAGATGTAAATAAATGACAATATAGTTATAGTGGTCCGCTATATAGTGGTCAATCATATTAGTGGTCTGACAATTATAAAATTATTCATTAAGTGGTCCAAGGAGTTCTAAAGACTGGCGTCCGCTGATTTAGAACTATACATATGACAAGGAAGACGATTAGATTCTGATTTTCAGTTGTTTTGTTTGAAATCTATCTTATCATTACATTATAAAATACAAAATAATTACTGTTAATTATGTAAAAATTTATATTACATTTTATTAATATATTTTTATATTAATGAATAATATTTATAATAAAATATATAATAAATATCAAATGATATTTTATATAAAAATCAGTTACAAATAGTTTCTTATGTGAAATACAATATATTATAAATAAAATATTATATATAATATAACATAATCTATAATTATATTATTTTTATTATGACTATTATTATTAAATTAATTATTTTAATTAATATAATAAAAACAATAAATGTGTTTTTTATATATTATTAATTTAAATATTTTATAATTATATAAAATATTTAATAAGTCCTTTTTAAATAAATTTATTTAATTTGTGGATAGGGTTCGAGTCGAGCGTGGGTGCGATCAATTTTTTTTACCAATAATTATCAATTTTTTTCACCATTTAATTATTTTTTTAGATTATATAAATTTATTTAAAAAGGTATTATTAAATATTTTAATAATTATAAAATAATTAAATTAATAAAATATAAAAAACATACATTACTTTTATTATATTAATTTTAAAATAATCAAATTAATACTAATAATAAAAATAATAATATATTTTATAGATTATGTTATATTATGTATAATATTTTATTTATAATATATTGTATTTTACATTATAAAACTATTAGTAACTATTTTTATATGAAATATCATTTGATATTTATTATATATTTTATTATAAATATAATTTGTTAATATAAAAATATATTTATAAAATATGATATGTTTATATAATTATAGTAATTATTTTACTATAAAATACAAAATAATTACACAAAATATCATTTAATATTTAATAAATAAATTTATTTAATTGAAAAAAATAATTAAATCAATTGGTGGAAAAAACTCATCGAGCGATTCCAACCTGTCCGTCCGCGTAGAAAGCAGCTGCTCTGACGATCGTGCCAGTTAATCGCTGAAAAAATTTGAAACTTAATTGTATAAAAGCTGAGCATGAATTTCGAAGGCTATTTTCTCCGAATTGACTGGCCATTCGGTGCTAATACATTAAAGGTTGAACACCCTGATGAAGTGCTACTATCATACCAGTCTCATCCAGGGCCGCCGCGTGGGTACTAGGCGCCCTTGTTCAAGTTGAAATTCGGCGCCCCTTTATTGGGGGTTCTGTTGCACTCTTATAAAGTGCTACAAATAAAATAAGAAATACTCATTTATGGTATTCGAAATTTGACATTCGAACTGAAAAGCTTTAAAATTATAATATTAAAACACGTTTGTCTTATTGTTTTTTTTTTATTATTATTTCATAAATTTTAAAAACAAAACAAAGCAAAAATGATATTAAATTTTTAAGTAAAATGTAAAAATTAGAAAATATATTCAAATATTGATTCTCCTAGCTTGAGCAGCTACAAATGCTCGTATCAATTCCTTTATATTTAATGTATCCAAAATTGCGCGTGACTGCGGTAGCCGAGTGGTCTAGGCATCGGATCGTGGCTAGTATGTCATGAGCTCGATCCCAGTACCACTGAAGACCCACCGTGTAGGGGGGCGATGCACGTAAAATCTGTCGAGAGCTCAAACGTCCTCCCTTTGGTGTGGTAGTTAGGAGAGGGGGTGCCAGCTCAGGTGTCGTCCGCGTCACTTGACCATGGTTCAAAATTACGCGGACCGTCCCCAAAAGCCCTCGTGTAGCTGAACAGTGGGACGTTAATATTCACTCACTCACTATCCAAAATTTCGCTCTCTATGGATATAATTGACAAGTCCGATAATCTCTCCTGCGCTATAGTAGATCGCATGTAGTTTTTTTATAATTTTAAGTTTTGAAAAACTTCGTTCTCCAGTAGCCACCAAAACTGGCAGGGTTAAAGAAATTCGTGAAGCTATTGCAATATTTGGAAATGTATCGATAAGATAGTTTTCATAAATATAATTTAAAATATCAATAGGTGACAGGTCCTCTTTGGTAAAACATCGGAAAGATTTTATTTCTTCAAACAAATTTAATCCATCTATGTCCTTTTCATTAATATTTTTAGAATCCGTTAATTTTCGTTCTAATTCTTCACAATGTTTTAAAATTTCATTGTCACTCCAGTTTTTTAAATTAGGTATATAGTGTATAGCAGTGTCTAATATTATATTGTAAAATTCAACCTTAAACTTTTGTCTTGGATTGTTGATGTGGCCGCGGTAGCCAAGTGGTCTAGGCATCGGATCGTGGCTAGTATGTCATGAGTTCGATCCTAGTACCACTGAAGACCCGCCGTGTAGGGGGGCGATGCACGTAAAATCTGTCGAGAGCTCAAACGGCCTCCCGTTGGTGTGGTAGTTAGGAGAGGGGGTGCCAGCTCAGGTGTCGTCCGCGTCACTTGACCATGGTTCAAAATTACGCGGACCGTCCCCAAAAGCCCTCGTGTAGCTGAACAGTGGGACGTTAATATTCACTCACTCACTCACTTGGATTGTTGATTGGTTCATCTTGAAACAGTTTCTTTTTAAACCTGTTTCGACTTTGTGGAAAATCAGTATCCACCCCCCCAAATCATCAGCAACGATACTTACATTGGCAATTGCATGTTCATATGCTTCATCTGATCTAAATACGATTATCTGAAGTAAATTTCAAATGCTTTACGATATGAGTAGGGTATTCAAGAGTAATATATTTCTCTAAAAGTAAGAATAATTTTAACAAAAATGTGTGTATTTCAGTTATCAAATGTTCAGTGAATAATCTGGTTACGATAAATTTGAATTTTTAAATCTTTGTATGATATAAGACATAAACAGTATGATATTCAGAATATGATAAATTGTGCAAATATAAATCACATCACAAACGTTGTACAAAAATTTAAATGCAATTTTCAACAAAGAATAATTTTACAAAATTAAGGCAAAAAATTTCATATTAACCAGCCTTTCTATCATTTATTACATGTTGTAAACATTAATTTACAATCAACTTTTGTTTCCTTGTTTATTATGAAAGCAATTCTTTCTGTTTCTGAAAGCTAGTTTTTCTGTAGTATCATTTCAATCAAGAATATTTTACCGCATTTATTTTTATTATTATTTATAAAGAAAAATTCAGAGAATTTATAAAGTAAAGTAAATTCTAGACTGTGGATCGGTGTACTTTCAAGAAAGAACCAGTTGTTAGTGAAACAAGATATCGAAAGCATCAGACACCTACTTGATATGAACTTCCAAGAAAAAGGTCCCCCATCCCAGAAACAGTCGCGTTAAGACTGTCATGCTCAAATTAATATTTTTTATATTATTTAAATCAAGTTTTACACACAGGCATTAACATTTTCCATTCCTTCAAAAATAAAGAAATATTATAGATATTTTTTATTTATTTTTATTTCTATAGCTCAATGCAAGTGCGATCAGTGTCAAAATATCAATGCTAGGAATTAAACTTTGAAGTTTTGAGAAAAAAATTTCAATACCATTACTACCTTAAGTACTAATATTTGGAATTTCACGTTTACACTAATAATTGACCTTTATAAAACTGTTCTTGCATAGAAAAGTGTGTTTTTGGAGGATGTATTCAAGCAAAGAAAACAAATGCATATTAATCAAAAGAAAATATGCATATTAATCAACATAAAAGTACTATAAAAGTCCATTGAAATATATGTATAAATATAGACGAAAATCTTAAAATTAGCTGATGTAACACGGAAAATTTACAAAATAAAAAAAAAATTTAATCAGATTTCATTAAGCTGGACATTATTTACTGCCTCCTTTGTAAAGAAAAGCAAATAATAAATGTATGTTTTGAATAATATGATAAAAATGTTAATGATAAAATTATTATTTTAATATGATAAAAATGTTTTGTACATTTTTTTAACTCAAGGGAAAATACAAAACAAATCAAAAGTGAATTCATAATTAACGTTTGCAGTTATAAAGGAATGAAGTAAAATTGAAGAAATTACTGATTTAAAATTGCGCCAACTCTCTCTGTTTGAAAAAAAAAGTGATTTCCTGAAGGCAGTGGCATAGCTAAGTATTTAAAAACCCAAGTGCAAAAAAAAAAAAAAAATGAGGGCTCTTTCTCTCTCTATCTTGGTTGAATTCTATCTAGTAAAAAAGTAAAAATATGGGAATATTTAAAAGAAAAAACTACAATTTTTACTTACTGTCTTCTCTTTCTTGGCGTTGTTTGCGCTTAAACACACTCCACTTGGTTTCTTTCACTTTGTTTTAATCTATAATTTTAGTTTTATAATTTATCTAATACGATTTGTATGTGTTCGAGTATTTACTGACATTAAAAGGAAGCAGAAACAAAATTATACGCTATAAAACGTCGTTGGAGAATCTCTAGCTATTAATTTATTCGGGAGGACCGAATTCACATCCAACAGAGGGCTTAGAGCTACAAAATGGCTCACCGAGATAGACAGGAAATGATACAAAAAATAAGCATGAACAAGAAAATTTAATACAATATTATAATTATTTATATATATATATATAATATATATATATATATATATAAAACATATCTGAAAAGTAGCAGAGGAAGGGGGACAAAATTACATCAGAGTAAAATTACATCATACAGAAGATTGCGAAATATTGAAACAGGAAACTAGCTTATTATGAATCATATTGTTATTAAAAATAGAATGTAACTAGTTAGGAATTGCTTCTTGTGTAGGTTTTTTAAGATGTAATAATAAGTATGGCAAGAGTTTTCATGAAACTTGAAGTTTATTTTCAAATAACAGTCTATAAAAAAAATGAAAATATTGAAAATAACAAGCACTTTTGAATAAGTAAAGATCGCAACATTGAACAAACAACGAAAATAATTTAGGTAAAATCTCTACAAACTCGAAATTACTTTCAACTGAATTGCGACGATTACAGTTGTGTGTTGCGACCTTTTATATTTATATCTTAAATTTTAAGAAATCGTATATTCGGCTGCCCTTGTGTATAATCCTGCTTAGAATCTAAAGAAATTCATGATACCAAAAATAGTGTTGTAGATCACGATAAAGCAGTGCTTCTCAAACTTTCAATATTTGCAACCCAGTTTTCAGTTATAATTTGCATCGCGCCCCACTTCTTACAATAACAATGTACTGAATGCAATTATAATGTATTTAGATTGTAAAACTTTGATGCAATACGACTTTAATTATAAACGCACTAATTAGATAAATATTAGGTTTTGTAAATAAATTTTGTATATGACAAGCCCAAGAGAGTCACTAGTAATTACTGAACTTGTTTTTAATTGAATATTGGTAAATTAATTATCAAATACTTTGTGCAGAACTGATACGTTTATAAGTAGTGCGTATTATATTAGTTTGAATGTGTATTTCATTTTTTATTATATAATGTAAGAATATATTTTGCTTTGTAATTACTTTAAATTGCAAATTATTTTATTAAATTGATAATTATTTAAATATTTTATTTTCGAATTTTCGTAATATGCTCGCGCTCCCCCCCCCCCCAAGTAGGGTTATCACGCCCTCCTTAGGGGGCGCGCACCACAGTTCGAGAAACGCTGCGATAAATATTTTATTTCGAGATTTGAGAAAAATTTAATAACAGGTATACATGACACAAAATATGATTTGAGGAAGAAAAGCCAAGCGATTTACATAATAATTTGGCCAATAGTGAAACGAAGATTTGATAATTTAGATATAAAAATGAAAGCGAATATTTGACTTTTTAATAAACACTGGGCGGTTGCACGTTCTCTGTAATTTTAATTTTTTTCTCTTTTTTTCACCCTTCAATTTTTTATACCCCAAATCTTTTTCGTCCCGGCATGTGCCTAAGCGGAAAAGTGGGCTTGGTAGCGGGGGGGGGGGGGGGTACGCCACTGGACAACGGTCATCACATAATAATACAGTTATCACTTTTGCCGATTGATATGCAGTTTGAAATTAACTGTTTTTCGAAGGGAATGTGCGGGAATAATATTTGACGACATTAAAATTATCCGGATCATGATCTTATTAAGACGGAGTCGAGAACAAAATGAGGTCCTGGACCCGGGCCTAGTTGGCCCATGCCTTGAAATGTCTCAACTACAATACAATACGACTGTAATTATAAATCGAACAATTTATCAAGATAAATATTTTGTATATGACAAGACCAGGGGAGTCACTAGAAAAACTTGTTTTTAATTGAATATTGATAAATTATTATCAAATACTTTGTGCAGTACTGATACATTTATAAGTGTTGAGTATTATAGCAGTGGGAATTTGTATTTTATTTTTATTATAAAGGAATGTATTTTTTACTTTGTAATTATTTTAAATTGTAAATTATTTTATCAAATTGATAATTATTTTTAAATCTTTTGTTTTAAATTTTTCGCGATACATTCGCGCCCCCAAGTAGGGTTATCACGCCCTCCCGGAGGGCGCGCCCCACAGTTTGAGAAACGCTGCGATAAAGATTTTATTTCGAGTTTTGAGAACAATTTAATAACAATATACATGAAGCAAAATATTATTTGGAGAAGAAAAACCAAGTGATTTACATAATTTTAAAAATGTACATATATTATCATTGCAAACAAAACATATACGTTGAGCCACATCTTCTCAGCATATAATGAAAAAATTTATGCCGATAGAAATCATTCCCGATTCCTGTTGTTACATGTTACAAATTCTTAGATTTTGAAAACATTCCGTATAATAGAGTGAAGTCCACACGGAACGTGTTTTTATTGTTGGTAAAAACGAAAACAAAATTAAATTTAAATATAAAATTCAAAAAAAAAATCTTATTTTATTGCCAAAAAAATATAAAACATGCAAAATTGCAAGTTTTTTATTAAACTTTTATGTAAGTAACATTAAATCAAAAAATTATAAGTACTATAAATTTTGGCGCCCCCTGACCCAGGCGCCCTTGTGCGGTGAACAATTTTGCCACCCCCACGCGGCGGCCCTGGTCTCATCCCAAAATGAATTTCCTTAGTCGTGCCCTCCCCTTGTAAGTGTAGCTTCCCTGTTAAGTAGCCATGCAAGGGGAAAGACAACTTACAGGAAAATCGCTGTTGTTTTCATTAAAATAAAATGTTATCCTAAATGTGCTCTGACAATATTAGAAAATTGGAAATATTAATTTTAATAACATTTTCCATTTAAAATTGTAAAGGTAATTAAAAAATGCAATAAAGATGCGACATTTTTTAAATCTAATTCTGGTAAAAAAGGAAAGTGTTAAGAGGTTAAATTAATAAAAAAAGACACGTACGTTATAAATTATTCTACAATATCACAAACTTATATTACCTTATTACTTTTAGAATCTTATTTCATTACTCCTTTTATACGTGCGGAACATGTTTCCCAACCTATTCTTTTTGAAATCACAACTTTAGTTTTTAATTGTGTCCTGTCATACTTTTATTTTTATGATATATTTTGCTCTCTCATATTGCTTAAATAATTTTTTTAAACTCAGGAACACATTCACACACATGAAAAATATTCATATTTTTTTTAGGCATTTTTATTATTGCAGAATAATAATTATACAGAATATATAATAAAATTTTCATTAAGGCAATAAATTTTCATTTTATGCCCTCTTCCTTAAGATTTTCTCTCCTAATTTTGAACTTTCCTTACTGTTTTTGAAATTTTTTTAAATAGTGTGATAGGTGGGGGGGGGGGGTATATTTCATATTTAGTTTTAAATATCATGTCAATGAGTGGTTTTTTTTCTTGTCAGTGTTTTTCCATTCGCAGATCATTCAGTTTTACATACTTTAGGTGGAACACAATCTGAAAACAAAACAACATATGCATTTATTTCTTATTCAAAATACTGTCTTAATGTTTGGTTGATTAGATTTTAACAGGACACTTTCTCTTAATTCACGGAGTATAAGAATTCTTTGAAACATCTATTACGAAGCATTGATTTATACTCCTCATAAATATTCAGTGACCATTCCAATCTCTTTAAAAAGTTTTTAGTAAAAAAAGACATTGATATAAAAATTCTTTCATGTTTTATATTTGTATCGACTTCAATAAAATAATTTTGAAAAATCAAAGTTTAATGCATTAATTTATTGATAAAATATATTTAATACTGACTAAAAATTAACTTAAAACATTCTCTGTGTAAATTGAGTCTTAAAGTCGTAGAATTTTGTTTGTAAGTGCTGTCATTTATGCTTTATTATGGCATCACTATGCATTCAAATAATTATTATGTACTTTATAATCCTCCTTCGAAATTTTACAATGGTATCAGAAAAGGTGTTCAGAACATTGAAAAGAAAAATTTGTATTGAGGCAAAAATATCCAATTTTTAGAGAAAAAAAATTTTTTAATTTTTATTCCTTGTATAAAAATCTTTTTTTTAAAAAAAATTTCTTAAATAGTTTCTTTAAATTTCTTCAAATCGAAAGAAGGACAAAATTTCAATAAACCTTTAAAGGATAGTAGGTTTTTTTTTTTTTTAATAAAGCGAAGTTTTAAAAAAATTAAAAATGGATTTATTTTCTAAAACGTCTCCAGTATAGTGAACTTCGAAAATAGTTTTTTTGCGCCTCTCAAGAGATGGCGCACTTAATGAGCTTAGTATCATAACATGATGTATTGGAGCAAATTGCGAACACTATGCTCCTGCCTATGTGGGCAGACACTTAAAGCCCTCCTCTTTTTCCCGTCGCACGAAAGGAATAATGTGCCGGAAAACGAACTATACAGTTATCATCCAGTTTCAAGTAAGGTATGGTTATCATTTAAGAGACTACAACCACAACATGGTCAAAAGGTACAAAGGATCATATGCTTACAGATACGTATGTATAACAATTCGAAATTAACGCAAGCATCTGTTTTCATCATTCTCTTTGTAAGCTTGTGGAGCAAGCTTTCTGGTGGTGACTCTGATTTATTAGATTGCCTGAAGTTTTCTCCATCCAAGCTGTGAATAATATATATATTGGGGTATGTCAATATTTATATTCTTTTTAGTTTTCTTTAATTTGTTTTTTTATTGTTTTTATTTCATAATATTATAATGATAGAGGTTAATGCAATTAAATACCTCCCGACAGTTTTAGTGATCCTTCACTCTGGTTTCTTATGTGTGAAAGCATTTTTGCACTTGGTGTCCCTAAACTAATAATTGAAAGCCCTGAATGTGCAATGATATAGTTATATCGTTGTCCATTTACCACCAGACACGTAGTCACTAGAGTTAAAGATATAATTGTTGAACCAAATGTAACAAATCCTTATAAAAGTGTCTTAAAA
Organism: Trichonephila clavata; assembly: GCA_019973975.1. Classification (NCBI taxonomy): domain Eukaryota; kingdom Metazoa; phylum Arthropoda; class Arachnida; order Araneae; family Nephilidae; genus Trichonephila; species Trichonephila clavata. The sequence goes on from BMAO01022827.1 coordinate 29,532, forward strand.
ACTTGCCATTATCAATCAATCAGGTGAATCCGTCCTGCAGAAAGTTCGAAAACTATTGTCTAGTGAAGAATTGGGTGATATAGGAAAACTTCCGAATTACTTAGTATTATGAGAAGACGCCCAGAATCGCACTAAGAGACTAAGGAATGAATATTCTGGAATAAGTTTTTACATCGGTACAATGAAATCTTCCAACTATAACTCCATTTTAATTTAAATAATGTTGCTGAAGTTGCTGCCAAATAATGAAAGTTTCCTCTATTTCTACCAACTCTGTTACGTTACATGCGAATGCAGTTGGTAACGCTACGGAAAGCAGGTTGTTTGAAGAACATGGTTACGTAACAAGGAGGAACAGGTTATATAAGGAGTAAGTGCGGCCACCTCTTTGTTTTTTTCTTTTTCGAGCTTCGCTTTTTATAAAAAAATATAAATTCAACAATTCTTTTCTGATAGACAAAGAGCCAAATGTTTCTTTGATTCCAATGAAATCCTATCAGAAAATAAACTGTTTAATGAATCTATGGGCAGAGAATGCATCTTCTATTAAGCTATATGGTTAAAAACTCTTATATTAGATTTTAATATCAGATGAACCTTTAATCATCTTTTTCTTTTAGCTATTGTTTCAGTACTCCTAATTGGAGCTAACTTTCTGTATAACTTTAATCTTTCACCACACACTTACGTGTAATAATAAGAAATAACAAGATTCTACCACTAATCGTAGTGTACCTGCAAAGATTCATGCCTTAAAATTCCTTCAGTTGGATTTGTTTCGTGAAATTCAATTTTTTATTGTCTTTTTCATAAGTATCCCAAAATCACAGACCACAAATTTTTCTTAGGAAATACGGCATTAAGTTCAGTAATACGTAGGGTTTATAGGCCCTCCTGTTTTTGTCAAAGAGTATTGGTTTGATCCCCATAGGGTTAAATTGCACAAATAAAATTTTACGACATAAAGTAGAATTAAGTCTAAAATCATTTATGAGTCTTCCTTACATTTGGTTCCAAGAAAAATTATTCTATTCGAAACAGGCAAGTGGGATTATATGTAGACTTGTCGTGCGACCGTGATTTGCACGGGAAATTTTGTTTTTTTTTAGTAAAACCCGATGTTTTTGAGAATTTTACGACTGGCAAGTATTTTTTTTTTTAAATTTTAGATCCATGTGTTTAACACATCTTGTTTTTAAACATTCTTTAAAGCCGTACATCTCTCAGTCGACCTTGGAGCAAGCGCTGGCGTCGGTTTAAATGAAGGCGTGGCTACTGCTCCCACTAAAGCTTCTTATTTTGCTATTTTGCAACACAAGATCAGAGCATTTAAGTTGTTTTCATGTGTGGAGTAACTTTTCTGCGCGTATTTGATTATTTTACTTCTACTCTTTTTTTTTCTTTCTCTCTGTCTCATTTCTTAGCAATGGACTAAAGAAAATGTGTGTTTGTTATGGTTACCTGCAAGGGGAAAACAAATTTTTAAAATTATGAAATGTCAGTAAAAATGAACGTGTTTATTGCACTTTATGAACTGGAGAATTTTATGTTATCCATAAAAGAAAGGATGATATTGAAAAGCACATGAAAGCAGCTAAACATAGGAGTGCTACTACTTCAACAAACATAAGGGATTTCTTTAACACGAAGATGGGAATAACAATAATCCAGAGCAAGGTTTAACAATTTTGTAGCTATGGTGTGCCAAACCAACTTACCAATGGGATTTAGGATGTCGCATAGTAGGAAATGTTTGAAACAGTTTTATTCTAGTGGCAATGCATGCAATTTTGGGAATAGAGGTCAAGAGTATAGATTTAAAGTTTTATTACGTATTAATCACACATCATTTAAAGATTTTTTATTAACATATTAATAAGAAACATAAAATATAAATATTCCTTATAAAAATTAAAATTGTAGATATACTGTATATCCTATATCTTAAAATATTTATAAAAAAAAAAAATAAACGACAAAAATATAATTAATCCTTCAATGAAATTAAATAAAAAATAAAATTTTAATTCGAACCTTGTTTTTGCACCTCGCTACTTCATATAGCAATATCAGCGTTATAATTTTTAACTTTCAATTCATCCTTTGATTCTGAATATTTAATTGTTAAACAACTTCTTTCGGGAGCAAAATATTTTTCATATGAGAAAATATTTGTTCACACAGAAATATAGAGCCAAAAGTGTGGAAGGCAGAGTACACGCAGTTTTCTCTTCAAACAATTAAATCTATCCAGCAATGACAT